>JAULBM010301024.1:0-14805 GCA_032357055.1 Geukensia granosissima
TTGAAAATTTTGGAAAAAAGGGGGGGGGGGGTTGTAGAGTCAAGAGAGAAGAATTGAGGTCCATGCCCTATGTGCCTGTGGCAAATATATGTGACCTGTTTTGAATTAATTTAACATGTACTTAATGACACAGACATAAGTTTGATCGTGAAATGCATAAATAGTTAATAACAAACTCATTAAATATAAATGACAGACAAACCTTCAGTTGATAATAAGATACCGTGTGTCGGTAGTTTTGGATAACATTCTCATGGACAATCAGTCCGCATCTCCATTTTTCTAGGTTGATGGACGCAAAAAGAAAAAAAAATAAAGATACGGGTAAAGACTGCTTAACATATAGTAAACACAGTTAACAACATAATAAATAAAAAACTGACACGTATTTTAACGGACCTGCCATAGTTGGGTGGGCTCTACTGTAGGACAAAAACTAGATACACAATTTTATATATAACTTTATGAAAAAGTAGAATTTTTAAAAATCATTAAGATGTGAAAAACAAGTCCAATATTTAGCCACAGTCGCAGTTTTTTCTTTAATGATCACAAACTAAATCATTGAAATCCGCACTATTTTTATCCGGTTGTTGGGTATACCGAGGGCTCAAAGTGTCGCAACCCCTGGTCATTTTGAGAAAAGAGCAACACCCTGTCAGTCTCTGTCAATCTGTATGAAACTTGGCAGAAATATAACCAATATATAGGGTAATAAAATGTTCGGGGTATATGGAGGGCCCAAAATGTCACAAAACTCAACTGCTGGTATATTTTTTAGGGATTTACAGGGTCCATGGAGCCATTGACCTAGCACGACCGATAACTGCATATTTACGATATTTTGTGACATTTTGCGCCCTCCGTTCTAACTATGTTTATTTTAGATCAAGCAGTTTCATCTAAATCCATTTAGTAGTTTCAGAGGAGATTTTTTCAAAATGTTAACGACGACGAAGACGACGGACGCCAAGTGATGGTAATAGCTCACATGGCCTTCGGGTAGGTGAGTAAATAAAATCGGTATCACCATCAGTCATGTTGGGCTTTCCGTAACGTATGTTAACGTATATCCGCTATCGCCTGTTAGCAAAATTAAAACTACATGTATATTCCAAGTTAAAGCACATTGCGAAAAGATGAATTAAAACATTCGAATGTGATGAATAAGAGATCACTTACTATTTAATCAAATGTTTAATGTCAGTAGAACTGGTAACTAACAACATTGAACGAAATCAATAATTAAATAGAAATAATTTTGGTTTATGATAAATATATGTAAAGATTTGAGTTGTGTCAATTTGGGATATGTTCGATACTATTTCTATAAAATGGAAAAGAAAAGTCTAAATTGTATAAAACTGAAGAGATATTGGCCAAGTGGAAATGAGATCCTACCATCTTAAATAATTACTGACCAAATTGAATAAAATAATAGATAAAAATAAAAGGGAGAGTCAATATATATCTTTTTACTGAGTGTTTAATGTCAAAAGAGCGTCTTTCTAATACGACGAACAGATAACCTATGGATTTAAAAACCGCTAACCATGACTGTACATTCCCGAGGTTTTCTTGGGTTGTGTATATATTGTTTGGCTTTCTGTGTCGTGTTCTATGTCTTGTCTTGGTCTTGTAATGTGATTTGCTATATATCGACTTTTTTTTCGGTTGACCTTTTCTTCCTTTTCCATGTTTATACCACAATCTTGTCGGCCGGGATAGAATATCAACTTTACAAATAAAGATATAAAAGATAAAGACAGCGAGCGTTTCCTGTTAAGTTGTTTAGAAAACCAAAAACAGGCTGTTCATTTTCTACACCTGGAGGTTGTCATCCCTGTAAGCATTCCCCTTTAACCTGAAACGACTGATTTCGGAGTTGAAAATGGACAATGTGGCTTTGTATTTAAAGAGATGGCAACTGCTTACCCTTAAGGACCACCTGAGTTCATCCCTCAGTTTTTTGGTGGGTCAGCTTTGTTCATAATTTTTAAATGAAAAATTATGGTATATTTGCCAGAAAGAGACAATCTACATCTTTTCTTGGTTGTGTACTGCAAAGTTCCTCATTATGATGTTGCCTTTAGTTCACTAGATTTCCTTGAGGAAAGAGACAAGATTTCTCAAAAAATAGTGCATTACATGTCTTTCTTTTATCAAACAGATTGTAGACAAAATGGAAAAACAACGATTGACATGCATTAATGACACTGCGTAAGAAGCGCTTTCTAGATTTTACTTGTAATATATCCGCCTCGGTGGTGTTATAATTAGAGTGCTAGGGTCGTAAATTCGGTCAGTTAAACTTCCCCACTAAGCACGCAACCGTTGGAAGTAAGAGCACAAAGAATGGTCGGTCCAGATTCAGAACAATGTGCCTAGTTAACGTATATATCAGTAGAAAAAATAAAACATTTTCAAAGAAATTTTACTGCACAGAATAAAATTTCGACGATTTGCTTATTTACCAGTAACTGATTTGTTACCTTCGAAATTATATGCAAAACTTTCCGTTTTCAAACATTCAAATTTTACGCAGATTGCATGTATATTAAACTTAAAGTCAACCATATTTGCCCCAACCACCCAAAATGACCGCGGAAATACTTAGGTCTGCGAAATTCAGGTCTGATACTACCATACAAGAAGTTGGGATTAATAATTTTTTTCAATACAGTTTTAAAAAATATAAATTTGTGTATTTTTTATTTTTTTTTAAATCAAGTTCAAAACATACTCTTCTGGTCATTAATCAAATTGTTTGTTCAGATATCCCCATTTTATTCATAACTATGCGGTGATGTTATGTATTTTGATTATTACAAATACGGCGATTTAGTATTTCAATGCCTAGCATTAATATATATAAAAGTTGCCTTGTTTTTTGTAACTGATAAACGTGTATCAACAAATACCACGGATTTAAGGTTAAGGACACGGGTGAAAATTTCATATTTTCCAATCACTAGAAACCATATGTATACAATGGTACGGTTTGTCACCGGTTTTTTGCAAAACAAGCATGATATTTCATGTTCAGTTTGTTCCAGTCTATTATGAATTTCAGTATCTTAATTTCGGGGGCTCAGTTTACACTCAATCGTGTACAATCGACTGTCGATTGTGACTATACACCGGCTTTGTATATTGAGTAACACGACGGGTGCCATTAGTGGAGCAGAAGTTGCTTATCGTTTCGGAGCATCTGAACTCACCCTGGTTTTTGTAGGGTTCGTGTTACTCCAGCTTTCGTTTTCAGTGTAGTGTTGGGTATTCTATGTTTGACTTTAGTTTAATTTTGTTGGCCATGGTATTGTCTCTCTTCTAACTTAACGATTTCTGTCTGTCTCTTTGGTATCTTCGAATTCATTGTACAAAATTCGGTCCAAGAAGTTGACATAAACATGGATTTTGACCCAAAAGTTTTTGTAAAGTATAATGTAAAAACATGGGTGGAATTTAAGAAAAAATATTGCTTCTTTAGTTTCATAAATTTGGGGACAACGTTGATTCATTCAGTTGTAATATTTGCAAAATATGGAACGTCGAATTTCCTCACAAACTATGTTATTATTCATGTATTTATGCTTCAATGACTCGGAAGAATGCGTTAACACCTGTATGACCCGCGGCTTATTTGTTTGTTGTTTATTACCCGTATGTTGACAAATAAAACCGATAAAATCAAATTAAACATAAATGAAATCTTTGGGGTGTGACAATAAGTAGATGAAGGAAATAGATCAAATTTTAGTAGTGAAATTAAATCGGTAAACTCCAAAGATTATTCTAAATCTTACATTTTAACGACAGATTTAATATTATCCCCACTACTTCAATTATTTCTTTGCAGTGAACAACCCTGATATGCTACAGTGAACAACCCTGATATGCTATCTACATTCATCCTAAAAATGGAATTTGTATATCGCAACAAGGACATTTGAAAACTGCTTGTCTGTATTAATTCCTTAATATACCGATCTCCGTTAAATACTTTTATTTTGATTTCGAGTAGCATGACGGGTGCCACTAGTTGAGGAAGAGCGGCGGTATTTTCCAATTTTTATTAGTCTGTCCTAAGTAAGAATCTTGTTTTCGTAAAGTTTTACTTTAAATTCATTATCTGCGATTTGTTAACAAGCTATTCACTGACGTCCGACGTCGGTGAGAACTCATAATAGAAAAAGAACAACTTCAGTTCGTACACTTTTCCATTAAAATCAAGGATATCCACTGCATTTTAATACTTGCTCATCCTAAAAATCGAATTTTATTCCACAGAACACGCATAATATATAAAATAGGAGATGTGGAATGATTGTCCATAAGACAGCCATCCACCAAATGACAGTCGAAATTAAACTTCTACAGGTCCCATGACGGCATTTGATAATAAATAATGAGTCCGTACAATGACGGAAGAAGCTGTAAAAGGGTCCCAAAATACAAAACGTGAAGGACTAAATCTTACTGAACGTACATTGGCAAAACAAGACTGTCCCCTCTTTACTGACTCTTTTTATTTTCTCTCGCTTGTTCTCAACACACCATATTTACAATTTATCCGGATCCCCATAAACAGGGCCTAAAGAAAATTGCAAAATCTTTCAGGTCTTTGTTAAGAAATCAAATCGCGATATGTTATTTCAAACCGGGATAAGGATATTTCCAGCGAAATAGAATCACTTAAAGATACTAAATCCGAAGTGGGAACAAAATGGAGCGATACATTGGCAATTTTTTGGAGGTTCACTACAGAGAACAAAATATTAAAATCCTTCTTCATACATTTTAGACTTGGTTGATACGTTCAAATAAACCAGTTTTTGCTCTCTTACCCGTTTTGTTGCAACTGGTTTATAATGTTTGTGGCCAAGATCATCAGGTACTGAACACGTTTTGTATTATCATACCAATTGATGTTATTGATTTACAGACTTACCGCTTTTATTTCTGTTTAATCGTTCTATCGTTCACAAACTACACACGTATAATGATTCGACAATAAAAACTCAATTTTCCCGCCGATTCGTAGGATTTAATATTCAAGTTGCTTTGCAAGTTATTGCCTCTCAATGACCTCAAGAAACTAAAGTCATTCGGAGAGGAAAATCCCTCATTTTACACAATTTTTCATTCAAGGATTTATTTCGACGCTTAAAAATATTCAAAAATAATTGATGATAAGATCAAAGAATCTTTCCATAGATTTATAAAATTTTTACATCTATTCTCATAACAAGGAGGTTATGTTTAGAAATCTCATTGCTCATACTCATCACAATTTTAAGAAAAAAGTCGTTTGCGAATAAATTTCCTCAGCTGCTCATGAAGCTTAAACTAAATGGATGAGCTAATAAAAAACAAATTCATTTTCGTGTGCGTAGTTGTTCATTCAGAGATAAATTGTTCGAAAGAATGTGAGATGTCGGGAAGTAAAAATAGGACATAAAATAAGACTGAAATACAAAATTGCTTGTGAATCTTACTTACTATAGACAATGAATTTGAACGAGAACACTCTCGAAATGGCCAAAGATGAGGCCACTACGTTACTAAAAATTTTATTTTTTAAAAGGGTAAACGTTAACTGGCGAGACTAAGAGAATGTAAAAAAGGGAAAAGCCAGTGATTACAGTGGAACCAAAACTATTGGGCTACAGCAAGATCCTCTAGTGTCGATGAGTCAAAATAAAAAGTTATTATTACATAAAGTTAGCGTTTTAAACCGTCTCAAAAAGAGCTATCAAAACATATATTATAGGCTTTAGCGAAGATTTTAGAAAGTGGAACACCATAATTTGTTGAATGCAATTTGTGAATTAGTCGAACTATAATTTCCCAAATCAGAGAAAAGAAATCCGTGAATGCATATGAAGAGAAGTAATCCAGGATTATGAAAGGAATTCGAAGATACATGTACCAAAGGAGCAGACAGAAATCGTTAAGTCGGAAGACAGACAAGCAGATGGCCAACAAAATGAAACAAAAGACAAACATAGAACAAACGTACACTACACTGAAAAATAAAGCTGAAGTAAAACGAACCCTACAAAAAACCAGGGTGAAATGTATCTATTGCGTGTGTTGATATCTTGTCACATTACGATTTTCTGTAATAAATTAATACGGTGCCACAACTGTGAAGCTTAGGTTTTAAAAGTAAAATCAACCACAAGGTAAAGTGATTGAAGAAAACATTATTACTTTCAACATATTTCATTATGATATACAGTTTTTTATGATGTCTTCTATACTATTTACAAAAGATTCTGCAGTCTCTTCCTGTAGTGACATGGAACAGTACGATACACAGAAATGTAATTGACCTCCCAAAAAGTAAGTCAAAACATTGAATAAAGGACATAATTCACTACTAGCATTTACACTAAATTGAACATCACGGAGGCAAAAGTTGTTGTCAGTTCCAAGTAAGTTATCTATATGACCTATATGCGTCATGGCAATGACCTCCCTAATGTACATTGTCCTACTAATCTCGCAGTTGAGATCTTCTCTGACTCTCCGTAAAATTTCGCCCGATTTCGCTAGTTCTTGTATTTTTTCTGCTATTGCGGCTGCAATATCATTGATATGGTCATGGCTTCTCATTCGTATGAAACACATTGTTTCAATGCTTCCATTTCCGTTAAAACTGACATTCTTATTAAGGTATCTGCGTAGGTTTGCCATGAATGTGAACGGTATTTCTACTTTTTCGTTCTGCTTAAGAGTTGTTTTTATAATATTCATAAACGACTTTAAATAAACTGCTACTAGCGTGGCATTTATGGACGACTTACATAAGGAAGACGATTCAAATGCTTTAGACAAGTGTTGATCGAATTTCCATCGAATCGCCCTGCTCGAGATGGTGGTAGTTGTTTCATTTCGCTGTTCCCCTAAACGTCTGAAAGCCTCATTAGAAGTAAGTATTTCCCCGTTGTCACAATGCATCATATCTATCACTGGACTTGTTCTCCTGGTAACGAACTGGTCTGTGGCAGTCTCTATAGTTTCAGTCCAGCTACATGCATTTTTAGCATCATACAAAATGGTTTTACCAACTTGGGCGTGGTACAGATTTTGAAATAAATTTATAATAACCTGGCGAGTATACACATAATCTGACAAAATCGGGTGCATTGCAAACATGAAAGTTAAATCAAATACGTTGCTAATATTTTGGTTTTGTTTTAATACATTTAGTTCCCACATTCTGTTGTGCAGTGAACATGATTTGAAATGATCAGATAATTCCTCTCTACTCATAAATTGTAATGGTATTGTTGTATGTCCTGACTCGGTCAATCGAATTCTGCTTCCAGTTTTTTCTACAGACATACGTAACAATGGATGTTGCTCTACGAGAGCGGCAACAGCAGTACTTATATTTCTTGTAGTAATGGGTAGTTTACATGTCACGGATACTAACATCATGTAGGTGTCATCACAAAGAATATTCCAGTCATAAAGGTATTGTTCCAATCCTCCAAGTGGCCGCGACATCGTGTCACCTTTAACCACATCCGTCGTTGTCTTGCTTGTAAAACGGCAGTTTAGTATTGATAGGTTATTTCTTACAATTGTTGACACAGGTTTACATATAGATGGCGCAAAGGCCAAATTACGCGACTCCGATTTATTTGGCGAAGTCGCTGATGGAGTGATGGAACGTCTGTAATATAAATTCAAATATCTTTAATGACACTTTTGAAGTTTTATTAAGGTCCATTTCATTCATTAAGTTTATACAAAGAGTCCACATCAGAGGCGGATCCAGACTTTAGGAAAAGGAGGGGCCCTATTTTTGTGGACCTCTTGATAATCCATTTATAACAATTTTGCGTTTCAAAGGTGGGGCGGGTATCCCTGCCCACCCCCCCGACCCGCCCTTGCATATCTTTTTCTGAATGCTTAAGTTTGACGTAATAATTTTGTAAAGAAAAATGTCGTTATTTGAAGACATTCTACAGTCACCATACATTTAACGGTGACTGATTTGAGTTATATTTTACAGTCAACAAAAATTTACCGGTGTCTGATTTGAGATATATTTTACAGTTACCAAAAATTTGACGGTGTCTGATTTGGATGTGTTTCGTTCTTTTGCAACACAGTTCAGTATCCACACTCTTTTATCAATTGAAAACATTTGTTGACAAACAATCGTGTTAGATCTAAAGTTTTAAATAGGTTGACGTTTATCCTTACAAATCAATAGACTCTCGCGTTTATACATTATTATTGCAAGAATTTAAACAACATAAACAGCTTTCGTCTTTTCCTTCTTTCCAAATATAATTCATTGTAATTATCAAATCGAAATTATCGTTGCATGCTTTTTTGAAGTTCTTTCAAAAAATATTTCCACTGATCGTGACGAAGTCCTAAATAATTATCTGCGAGAATTGACATAATTACCAAACAACAGATTTTTAGTCAAAGCATAGAAGAGCAGAACGCATGATATAATTTCACAAAAATAAAGAGCTCAATATGGGCTTTAATATTACTGTTAAATATTTCCGACACTATTTAAGAATATAAAACATCTGTGATGACGTCACTGCAACATTTTCAGGTCGTCAGAAATGTCATATTTAAAGCCGTGTTCGGGAGGTTTTTTTTTTTGTCGGGATGATTTAGGTCGCATGAACCGACCATAGAGATTTCCTGTTGAGATGTTCTACTGAATTTTGATATACGTCATAACCTTTATTACCAAACTTTTTTTTCGAAAAGTGTGGCCAATGTTATCTGAAACCAAGACTATTCTGAATATGCATACTAATTGTCATTGTCACGAAAAATATGTTTTAGGACGTCTGAAATTTAGAGATGTTTTAGTGAACAGACACGTTTTACTGAAGAAAATGAAATGAGATACCTTTAAATGATAACAAATACTTGGTTTTTAGGCCAAAAATATTAGTAAACCTATCCCTTAGCCTATATTAAACAACTGTTTTACGTTTGTTTCTCAGTTAATGCTGATTTTTATCCTTGAGATTTATTACGTTTTCTTAAATCACAATATCAAACAATACAAATTGTGACTTATAAACTTACCTAATATAAAGGTTATGCCATGGTTTTGGCTTAATCCTAAACGTAGTCAGCATAGTAAAAATACGGTTATAGGTTATTTGAATTATAATCACAAACTGAATCATGAAAGAATACATATATATGGGGATTTAAAATATTTAGCAAGTTGATTTTTTTTTCACTTTATAGCCACTCATGCGGCTCAATACCTGGAGGGGACTTAAGTAATATTTCGTTTCTCATTACCATATACAAAGGTAAAGAAATTTACATTAAGCGTATTCAATTGCTTATATATGAAAACAAATTAAAAAAGTTATGTTATCATTTAATTTAAAATTTTGTTTGTGTTAATATTTATAAATATACCTACACCAAAATAACACGAATTGCAGTTTATCTGTGTTTTTTAACATACAAAAAAAGGAAAAGGAAGAGGAAGAGGAAAAAAGTGTTGTTTGTTTTAAAAGCACTGTTGTCACTGTCGGAGAGAGCAGGATTAAAGGGAGCTTGAGTTGTTTCCCCCTTTTTACAAGGGTACTTCAGGATTTGGTCTAACTATCCTTCTGCTTCTGCATTCGTATTTTGTAAAAAAAAAAAAAAAACATGGAATATATGTCAGAAAGATACGTTCCATATCTTACATACGTTTTAATATCAAATATTAAAATATTCAAAGGACATTGGTTGTTAAGCGGCATTTTTGGCCCAAGAATTTGACTGAAAAAATGAAAAGTGTATAACATCTATTATTCTGTTGAATAATAAAATTAAATAACTTGATGGAACAATTCTTGAGAGGACAACTCTGAAAAATCAGGAGATTACAATGAACAATAAAGGTAAGAATGCGGAAATACGTTTTTATCTCATTTTCTGTTTCTTTACATGGTGAGTCAATTTAAAAAATATTATCAGAGCCCAGATGAGATGTATTGGTTGGTTTACTGGTGCATTTTTGAACGATTTAAAAACGATTTTCAGACAAAACATCAATAGAATTTATTTTATAAAGAGTTTTTTTTTATTTGGCAAAATAATTTGGTTTAACATTGGTCGTGGAGCGGTGTTTGACGAGAAATTCTTTCGGTTGCAATATAAACAAGAATCCCAACACGAATGAAGTAAATTAAAATCTGAACAAAAATCAGCCACTTGACAAACACATTCACATCTCTTGTATTACTCACATTAACAGAATATATGGAAAATGAGTTAAAATAAAATGATTTGTACTTAAAAAATCCAGTTATTCGAGGTTTTCTGTAATTGTTTTTTAATACTTTATATTTTGTTTCAAACAACTTTATCGCATCCGTATTTATTATATACAATGTATCATTTGTATATCACCAGGCGTTGTCGGTGCTAGTTATGTTAAATTTTGATTTTTTTAAAGAATATTGACATGTTTAGTCGACAAAATAGGTATTAAACGACCAGTATGTCTGTGAAATATGTCTTCATATTTTAATTACAAGTTGTGCTGTCAAGTCTACTATAAAATTTACATTGAAACAAAGCTGAGTTTCGTATGTTTATTTCCATAAACATGGTTTTCTATAAAACGTTACAGAAAACTCGATATATTCCCATCTTTTAGCATATTTTTTATCATATTTTACGGACAACATTCATAATTCTTGTAGGTTTTTGTATTTGCATTTTCATTCATGCATTTAACTAGGATACTTAATATAATGTTTGCGGAAACATAATACTAATTTGCAGAAACGAAAATGCCGCACTTAACATATATGCCATTTAATCGCTTGTGATGTAGAACACGCAACAGAAAGTGGATTCCACTCTTTTTGAAGACCATTGCGAAATATCAGCGTCCTCCTAAATGACGTCTATTAAAGTGACAAGTGCAATCAATCAGAATAATGGCGTTCCCAGAATTCCATTACATTACTAAAACGATCCAATGTTTTTCTCTGCGATTTTATTTTTATTCTTATTGCTTCTTATTAGCTTTGCTTCATGCTTTTATTTAAGGAGTTTAATTTACCTTTCAAGCACACACCTAGAATCAGTTAAAATGATAGTTCGAGTCTGCAGCAAATTTTTTATCTATGTCGTCAAAAAATCCCTTGATGAAAATCATATTCGCCGCCGGAGTACGAGTATGGAAAATTAAGTGATGAACTTGACAACCCACTGACTGATGTTTCAAACCCCTTTTGCGATTTTAGAAAAAAATACAAGGATTTTCAGTTTCCTCAAGTCTGGATCTGCAACCTGTTTCGGGTCAAGTAAAGTATAAGACAAAAATAATTACATAAATCAGAGGAATGAAACTAAGTGATGCGGTTCTGAGAAATATCTTGAGGTAGACAGGGTTGACGGGTCGACGGATTGACAGGTTGACGAATCAACGTGTTGACCTGCAGGCGGATAGATTTATACACAGTGAAAATTTAGGAAACAGGTATGAACAATTGTCAATCAAATGACAAACACTGCATGTTCAACGATAGTAAATACAAAGACATAATCTAAAACATTAATATATTTGAAATCCTATATTGAAATTTAACCAGAAAAAAATAAAGAAATTCTACAACATATATTTTCAAATATGTCAAATACATGAAATACTTCATGCATGAAAGCATTCATCATAAACCAATAACAGGCTGCAACGACGATGGTACGTACCATATTCAAATGCTCATGAATTTTATAAAGGAATCTTTAAGACATCTAACTTATATGTTTTAATTATTTTGAATAACAAAGGTATGGATCATAAGTAACCAAAAAGCATCTTTTCATTAAATGCTTATCCTGTCAACCCATCGACCTGTCTACCTAAAAATATTGTATCTATTAAAAAGTAATCATGACTACTGCCTGTTGACCAGTTGAGCGGCATTTCTGTCAACCCGTCGACCTGTCAACTCGTCAACCTTTGATACTTTGATACTAATTCTAATTTTCCAGCATTGCTGAAAACTCGTCGACCTGTCGACCAGTCAACTCGTCAACTTTTTGATATTTTTTTTTAAATCAAAAGGATGAATCATAAAGTAACCAAGACAACAAATTATTCATTAGATGTTTATTCTGTCAACCCGTCAACCTGTCAACCTGTCGAACCGTCGACCTGTCTACCTAACAATATCGTATCTATTAAAAAGTAATCATGACTTCTGCCTGCTGACCAGTCGAGCGGCATTTCTGTCAACCCGTCGACATGTCAATTCGATACTATTTTTTATTTTCCAGCATTTCTGACAACTCGTCGACCTGTCAACCTGTCGACACGTCAACACGTCAACTTTTTGAAAGTTTGGTATCAATAAAAAATTTGTTATGTTACGAATCTTTAGTTATGCTTGCGGATTAATTTTATTGATTTATTGTATTCCTACTCTAAAAAGACCAATCTATTTTTTGCTTATTCTTTACTTGAGTCCTGGTTTCTTAAATTTTTTGTGACAGATCCGAACAACTAAATGCCTATGTAACAGAAATGATTCGCATTTTACACCTTTAACCTATTTTTTTTGTCTTGCTCCCTCAAAATATAATATAAGACTTCGACTCCGACTCCATTGATCCTTAATATCAGAGGGGGTTGTTTGGACTTGTTTTCAAATTTTGTAACAAGTGTTTTAATCACTAAATTTTGATCTGAAAATATTTTTAAGTTTAAAGACAGTACGCGATGAGGCCTTAATCGTTAGGCTAAATTAAACGAAACTTGAAATAAGTCACTTATGGTCACATCGTTTCTTCCTGATTAGACAACAAACATGTAATCCTTGTTTCTGATTGGCTGATTTAAAAAAAAATCTTCTGCTCTTAACCTGTACAGATTTTTATTGGTACAGATATAAGTAAACTTTTCGCTTACTTTAACAGTCATTTAACAGTCATTAATTTGGCATTGCATTCATCTTGTCTTTCTTTCACCTTTATTGACAACGCAGTATTAAATCGTCAGACATACTGTGATGACATCTCGTGTTGAGAGGTTCGTTGTCCTTTCATCAGAAATATCACACTGTGCTTGCTTTCAGTAACTGCGAGCATTCATCGGAGAGGTAATTTCGTTTTGCATGTATTTTTCTTTAGTTTATTTATTATAATTAAGGTACTCTATAGTCAGATTAGGTCACTCTCTGTTTGATTTTTATAGTTGGTTAGTTACTGCTTTTGTTGTTTTCCGTTGACCACTCGTTGGGGAGGGTTTGATTCCACTAAACTTCATTGTTTTTTTTGTTTGTTTGATAGGGGTTTAACGCCACTTTCAACAATATTTAAGTCATATCGGGGCGGTCAGTTTTATTGGTGGAGAAAGCCGGAGTACCCGGAGAGAACCACCGACCTTGGGCAGGTAACTGACAAACCTTATCACGTGCGAAGCGAGTTAAACGCAACCCGTTTTTGTATGGTACAAACCCAGGCGCGAACTCACGTCGTATAGGTGATAGGATACATAGATCTGTACAGGTAAGTTTAAATCAACTACCTAGACCACTCGGCCACCCAGGCCCCTTCACAAGTGGTAAGCGATACGCATATGTGAATGTACCAAGCCAGGAACCTTTAATCCAATGGATGTCGTTGATTTTATGTTTTAGTGTTACTTGTTTTTACTTGTTTTTATTTATTTGGCCGACATTTTTTTACATCTAACTATCATCACATTATATTTCTGGGACCTTGAACAGACCTTGTGTAGATATGTGCGCATTTTTAAGACCTTGGGAAACCTATAGATGTTGGTGGTTTGTAGGTTTTGGATGGCTGTCTCATAGATTATTATATACCATATCCTTTTCTATATTTATTAGATCAATAATTATTACAATATAACAGATATTTGAACCTAGAAAAAAATTCTGGGCGTACAAGGGCAATTTAAGACTTCAGCTTTTACCCTATATACGATTTATTTCAGGCCATAGGTTTTTGACCAAATGGCATTCCCAAGAAGAAATGTAAAATTGAATTAATTTTTTAATATACATTTTTTATAAGATACTGTTTGTAGGTAAAATTCTGTTTAGAATCTTATACCGAAGTATTATAAGTGTTATGGCCCATTTTCGGTCTTAAAATTAAACAACGCGTGAGCTATGATATATTGCACTTTAAACAAAATGTAATGTCACATTTAGTTGATTCAATCATGTTTTTGTCAAAAGATTTTCCTACCATAATGTTGCAATAGCTGAAACTTGGTCCAAAGTCATAAATATCAAGAAATATTTCAAATGAACACCAATGTGGCCATTACTTATTTTTAAGAAAACAGTGAAAATTTCACAAAATAGTGAAATTTTCAATCCATTTTGAATTTAGCCTATGTTTAGGACGTCATCAGTTTGTACATATGCACTTAAATGAAAAACCATGTCTGATTCTTTAAAAAGCAGCGATTGCAATGTTCTTATATTGATTAAGGCAATGGTGTGTCAAAAAAAAAAAACAAAAAAAAAACCTTTTTTGGACCAAGAACGGGTCATACTGAGCTCACACCGTTATTATTACTTGATCAATCTACATAGTTATTTTGCAGTTTGTCTTTTATTTCATTTTCCATTTTCATATTTTATTTTTTTTAATAATCAGAGGCTTTACCCCTTAAGGTGCGTTCACACGATGCGATTTTTCATCCGATTTTCCATTCGACTTTTCCATTCGACTCGCATTCGACTAAAATCGCATCGTGTGAACGCCAAAGTCGAAAGTCGAAAGTCGAATCGAAAAGTCGAATCAAAGTCGAAT
>JAULBM010301035.1:0-14800 GCA_032357055.1 Geukensia granosissima
AAAAACAGTACTTTTTTCGTTTCGTCAATTTTTATTCGTAATCTATTTTGACCTAAAATCACACGATTGAAATCGTTTATTTAGCGTGTAACGTTCAACGTGCAACGTGTATCGTGCGGTTTGCGTGTAACCTGCAAATCGTGTGCGTGTAACGTGCGAATCGTGTGCGTGTAACGTGTGAATCGTGTACGTATGGTTGGGAACCTTTTACGATCCAGGGGGTGTAAGCATCTTGCGCGCAACACCATTCGTGGAATACTTAATCCGGGTAAACGTCAATCCGAGAAGAGTTCAACGTATTGTTTAATTACCAGTAAATGGTCCAAAACTAGTTGAGATACACTGATACCATATGGATCAATGAATTCATGATGGCGACCATAGAATTAAAGGAGGGACGATTTCTACCTTGTTTGTATGTATCATTGTTGTACATTTTTCTGCCACAACAACAATGTTCTCGAAAAACCAGATACTTGGAACAGGCACGAGAGTATCGAATCAATAATGATACATAAACCCCGCAGGAATATTGCCACATCAATATGAGAAATTAACAATAACAAAGATGAAGTCGCCCCGATTGTCGTAAATCTTAGAATAAGTTTTCCCTCTTTGTCAATTTAATGAATAAATCTAGGTATCGATGAGATTTTGTTGAGTCTGTGGTCTCCTTAATTTTTAGTTGGCTGGGATATAATTGGTCGCTTTTCCCAATGCGTAGCCTAGCCCGCCAATGAGTCCATCTATAACTTGAAGTTTTGTTTCCAATTAACTGGATAAACACTCGGTATTTAGGATCTTTTGATAGCAACTATAGTAGTTAATCATTTGTAACAAAACTGAGATCACTGTGAAATAATGTGGGCAGCGAGATTATAGTTGGAACGGAAGCAGTCTGGACGTTTTGATTTCAGATCATAAAAATCGAATTGCTGCAAAACCTTCTTGTAAGTTGAAGGTCTGTTTACGACAGGCTTAGTTTATCAGTAAAATAAGGTGTTATTTTTTATTAAAAGGTTTTATGATGGACTATATTGCTAATGTAACTTGTCCTTTGATTTCCAGTATTAGCCGCGCGTTTGACTACAGCCGTGATAATCGAAAATATCTGATTATTGATCATGTTAAGTTGAGTGTGACTTTGCCGATAATACCAATAAAGGACGTTCTATAGGTTTCGACCTACATTAAACTCTGTATAACAGATCGCCCTATCTGACTCGCTGAGATACTGATGATAATTTAGTCAATCTTCAAAACGTTCGTTTTTCTATACGTATCAAGTATACAATTGTAAAGGAATATATAAAAACTGCAGAAAGTTAAGCGTTAATAAGGTAAATTATTAACACTTGTGTTAATTTTCTGTGAGTTTAATTATTTTCTATATAATACTATGTAATATTTTTTGAAATAATGATGTCAAAACTTGAAATTTTTAGTATTATATTTCAATAAATTATAGTAAATCAAATTCGCTTTTAGGTAACCTAGACAATAATGAAAAATTGTTAGTTGTGACAAATGTAGTTGTCGTGTATTTGTTGCTGGGAGCAGTTTTCTTAATAATAGGATATACGAGTTGCGGTAAGTGTAAATGGTTAAGATTTTTTTTATCTATGACTGTCATAGTCATTTTCAATAATTTCACAATTAAGCTGAACCAGATTTTCCTTTTGTTTCTTTATCGTCTTATCTGCTTGTTTGTCATCAAAGAAAAGGACAATGCCGCGTTTTTTGGCCCAAGAATTTGTGAAAAAAGAGTGAAAAAATGGAAAGAGTCTAATATTTATCATTCTATGTTGTTTGTATTGAAAATGCTTATTAAAAGGTAACAGTTTTTTTAGTTTAATTAGTTGTACAACAGTCAATTGCTTTAACTTTAAGTAATTCAAGAAGTTACCTGATTGAACACGGTTTTAATTTTACAATATTGTTGATAAAGATCGCGCCAAAATAACACAATCAATTTTAATTAACGGTCTATCAACTTCTAATGTTTAGTTAAAATATATTTGTGATGTGTTTGTGCGGACACATCCATTTTGAACAAAAGACCCCCAAGAGTTTGTATTTTTACAGAAAATGTTACATTCGTTTTGAATTGGTCACAGGTGCCCTGTTGTTTTGTAAAATCATGAAATAATATGGAATATATACCAGAAAGACACAATCTACTGTATTGTGCACTACAGAATTTCCCGTTTAGCTGTTGCCTTATATAAAAATAGGAGATGTGGCATGATTGTACATGAGACAGCCACTCACCAATTGACAGTATAATTTAAACTTCTACAGGTCCCATGATGGCCTTTAACGATGAACCAGAGTTCATATCATAACGGAAGCTGTAAAAGGCCCCGAAATACAAAATGTGAAACTATACATAAAACACGACCATCGACCTAATCTAATGCAAAAATGGTTAACATATAACAATAAATGACTAACAAAGCAACGACAACCACTGGACTACAGGTTCCTGGCTTGGGACAGGCACATTAGTATGTGGCAGGGTTAAACCGGTTGGTTAGCGCTCAACCCTCCCCCTAACCTGGGACAGTGGTGTGACAAAACAACAATTAAAACACACTATAAAATAGGTTGAAATGGATTAAACACTTGAGATCGATACTGAAAACCAAAAACAAATATAATTAATACTTAATACAAGATACAACAAAAGTGTACTCGCAGTTGCTGTCTACTAGTTATAAACCCAAAACCAATCGATCAAGTTTTCCTTCACTACGGTGTCAATTTCAACACGTCCAATTGGATTTAGTATTTAAATATCATTAGAATTCAAAGAAAACATGGGTTTTTGCAAATGCCCATCCAAGTTTTTATCTTTGGGCGTACGGTGCCTCTAGAGGACCTGTGACTTGGTTCTATAAATGGTGTGCTTGTTACAATTCTCTTCCAATAAAAAGGCGTATCTTGTAGTTGTCATATACGGGTGTGATGTATTATACCATATCCCGTTAATATGGGTAATACAAGGCGACCTCTAGTGAAGGTATTTCATTTCTGTTTTCAGGGATATATTTGCATGCAGTCAGTACTGGTAAATCAAGGATAGCTTCTCTGTTTATGGATCTGACAATAAATCCTTGTCTTCTGGAAGTTGTCACACGGCCTGAACAAGTACAAAAATATAATTTTGTGGTTTGTCCGTTATATTAGATAGACGTAAAAATTCTGGGAATGCAAGTGATTGGTTACTCTGGTATTTTATAATTGCGTACATAATGATACGCTTGCAAGGCTGGTCCTTGGAACTCCGCTACTGTCAAAATTTTCGCACATGGTTTTCCTTGTGATTTGTTGCATCTTCAGATTTCTGTGTATTTCGAATTGATGTTATCCGCACACTTTCTCGGAGAAGTGTTAATGTGCTCTCCGCCATGGAATGACACGGGCTCTCCGCCATCCTGTGACATGGCAGGCGATATGTCGGGAGAAATACTTCCACATTTACTGCAATGGATCAACTCTTTACAGTCACGAATCTGGTGTGTGTCGTATGAACAACAACAAAAACAAACTTTGTTGTCTCGCAGTATCTTCTTCATTCTTCAATGGGTTTAGCTCTGAATGCCAAACAGACGTATAGCAAGTGTCTAGATGTGTAAAACACAGCGATCCAAAGTATTTCAACGGAGTTTGAACTTTCTAGTTTTCGAACATATGCCATTTTTCTGACATTAACATTTACTGTTCTTTTTCCAGTATGTGTAGTTGACTTTATTGTGAACATTGTTTGGTTCAGAGTCAAATACAAATCCTGAATCGTTTTTGATATCACTTATTTCTCCGTAAATGGCTGAAGTGGAACGTTGCTTTGAGATTTGAATCTCACTGCCCTAGTGATCCACTTTTCTTGGATGCCGTATGGTAGTTTTGTAACTACTGGCTTTATCCCTAAAGGCGAATAAAAATATGCAAGAAGGCTCTGAAACATAGTTTTTTTTAATTGTAGATATAATTTCTGAAAGGATGTCAGCAAATTCGTAAAGACGTTTATTGTCCTTATTGGTCTTAACAACTTTGTTTTCAAGGCGATATAAATTATTTCTGGCGATCCATTTCTGTTGTCCGAACGATGCCAAAGGCTCTTCACGCCTTTTGATGATTATCGGCGTTTGTCGCTCTTATACTGACAGTGTGTTTTGCTGATTCAAGTTCTTGCCGCTTAACGAGAAGATCTAGTTGTTCAGAATGGGAAACTCCAATTTCGTTGTCGATACATTTGAAGCTGGCTTTCCAATCAGTCCGGTCATTAAAGTTGGTGATCCGGGAATACAATTAGTCTTTCAGGAGTAAGAACTTGGTTATATCCGTTATTGGATGATTGTTAAATGACTGGTTGTTTAATGTTCGGGGGCTAGCGTTGTCGTTGATAATGTCGGTAAAACAGATGTTTCCTGTGCTGCTGCAGCAATGTTTTGTTGAAACGAAACAGATCCGGGAATTCGGATCCGGAAAGTGTTGACTTCCGGTGAAAGTTCCTGTTGGCAAGGATTCTGACGTTTGCAATGGTAAATTTCGTAGCACAAAAGTTTGTGTAAAAAGTGTTCGGTCTTGTTGATCGCTCATGATCGGTATCTGAGTCTTCACAAATTCAGAAACGTTTTGCGTTTCCGGTGTTTCAGTTTTTATGGCTTCCTGGTTATTCTGGATGACAGGTTCGGTTTCAAAAAGGCATATTCTGTTGGTTAGTAAAGTTTTGTAATCGTGTCAGTGGGTTTTCACTTTCAAGGATAATTCTAGGAACTGCATTTGGGATCGTAGTTGTGCCTTCCTAAGAGCGACCTCTGTTTACTGTCGAGCAGCTTCTGCTTCTTTTTCCACCTGTTTACGAGCAGCCTCTGCCTTCTTACGAGCAGCTTGCGCCTGACTTTCAGCTCTTAACTGGGCGGCTTTAGCTTCAGTCTCAGCCTTTTTACGGGTGGATGTTGCGTCTTCTTTGGCTTCTTGATTTGCTAGTACCATCTGTTGCCTTGGAAGCTTCCACTTTGTCTTTGTCACGGAGGATACGTTGGAACAACTCGAACTTCCGGCTTCGGAACCATTGCGACGTTTTGTGGCTCTGGTTGTCGTTGACTTCACCGGTTTCGTAAAGCTTCTTTGTTGTTCCTTGAGAGTTTCAAGGATAGAGTCGACCTTCTGCTGGCGAATGTTTGCCAGGGTTGTGTAGGTTGTTATATCACTGGAACTCTCCATGGATCGGGTGGCTTGAAGAAATTAAAGAAACTTCCCGGAGAGATTCTATTTGCCGAACGCTGTGACGATTGGTTCCTCGGATGATAGGATGTCCGGGACGTTTTCCGGAGGACTGCGGCATGGTTGCAGAATTATATCGACACCACTTTATGCTCTGTCAATTTTTTCTAGAAATTCGACTCTTTTTTAGCATACATTTGCTATCCTTTTTCCGTGTTCGGATTCGACTGGCTTCCGGTACAGCTTCCGATACATCGATCTTGGTTTTGAGTTCTTCCTTAATTTCTGGATCTCCGTTTTGCTCTGGCATTGTTTCTTCAGGCAGTTGTTGTTAATCTTGATCCATGTCTTAAATAGATACTTAGTTTTTAGTTGTTAATTACAGACGTGAAAACAGTCACGTCAGAAATACGAGTCACTTATTAAGTGAATTTCCAAGTTTGTGATAAAATTAATTATTTCGGTTTAAAACGAATGATTTGAACTTCCTAGGGCCTTTCAGGATACGTGGAATGAAGCAGATGTAGCGATGTTACGTACGGTAGCTTCCGGTATCGTTCGACAGGTTCCTTTGGATAATCACGTAGTACTGGCTGGTTGTCACAATTTTACTATGCTGTCAGTGCAGCTGGCTTGACCGTAGGTTTGGAAACAGAGAGTTAAAAAAAAAAAGAAAAAAACAAACCTATTAATTCTCAAACTCTGATGCTAAAATTGTGGTGGTCGGCCAAAGTTACTAATAACTTTATTCGTCTGAATTACTGGCGGTCATTCTATGTCTGCTGATTGAAGGAGATCGATTACGATAAGGGATATAAAACTAAGTACAACATGTCAGTGTAAATTTTCTGTAAATTACTCCGAAATGCGGAGAACTGAAACACAATAAATTTAATGATAATAATGAATTGGTTCCAGCACAAATGTTTAGTTTCCACAATATTACTTACATGTAATAACAGTCCCTGTTTTAACTTGCAAATATTATAACTGCCATCTTCTTGTATGACATATAACCAGGCGCGAATCACGGGTGTAAATAGTAAAACCTTATTATGTTACGGAACAGCAACAAATATTTTCCTGTGAATGAGTGGATTCCCGCTAGCTTTCACCTGCATGTTGTTAAAGTGACAAATACAGTGATCAACACAAACAAATGTAAATCGACAGTTTAGACAGTCACACAGCTTCACTTAGTTGCAATAGGAAAAATGAAACGAAAAAAGTTCTCATTATAAGTTAGTTAGTTCGTAAAACCGACGTTTCTCTTTGGAACTTCTTTATTATGTTCCCTAACGAAGTGTTAATTAAGGTGGTACTCGGGTCTAAATAAAAACATATTGACGTATATAGGCTATTGCTAATAAAAAGTAAAAAGAATTAATATATGCTCAAGACATTTAAAATGTCTATGTTGTACTTAAGAACATTTTTTAATTGATTGATTGATTTAATGGTGCTTAACGTCCATCGGCAAATATTTCAGGCATATTCAGGACGAGAGCATATTATTGATGAGTGATGATGAATGATCCCTGCTTTGTACTAGAACGACAGGCTGAGTCGGATTTTAAACGTGCTAGCTCACGAAAGCAACAGATCGCAGGAAAATGTGCCACTTTATCCAGACACATTATGCCGACACTGGGCCGACCGGTACTTACTCCTAATTGCTGCGGAGAAGCAGCAAATACCAATTTTAATTTCTTTTGTTTGACTCCGCCTGGGATCGAACCCACGACCTTCCGCACTCGAGGCGAACAGGCTACCCATAACACCACCGAGGCGATAACAATTTTCATGTTGACGAAGTGAGATTTTGGCATACAAATTATCAAAACAGGTAAGTAATAGGCAGTATTTGAGTTTAAAATATGAAATTGTCTGTTATTTTAACTGTGACTCTGTGTGTTTTTAAATTTTGCTCACCAAAGTTACATCACTTGTACACAATAATCCGATACAACTGAAATTGGTTTTGGACCTGGGAATCATCTAAAGCCATAAACATTTGTTTCAAAGCAGTTAGCCGAATGTACATTCCGTTTACTTTAGGACGTACCAGAGCTTGATTGGGATAGTAAATCATCATCATATATGAGAAACAGATTTAATTTTTAGAAATTCAAGAGAAATCGTAATTCCTCAACTTCTTTTAATATGTCATTATTCTTTACAAAGATCAATGACATCATATTGCATAACCTATATCAAATGGAAATCAATGTTAAAGTAATGGACCTTTGATGTCAATTGAGACACACCGGAGAGTATCTTTTAAAATACGATTATGGGGTTTAACTTTGATCACTCTTATATGCATTGAACAGTAAAATATCTACCTTTTCAGAAAAAAATTTCTTTAACAAGACGGTTTTAAAAATATAACACATTAAAGTATTTAAAATTATCACACACAATCAAAAGGTAATTTGACGGTTAGAAGTGGAATTTACATCTATCTTGGAAAAATGCTTTAAGTAAATCAAATCAGTAAAGGGATATATTCGCGATATTCCTGTGCAAAAAAAAATCAAGATATACTTTTTATTTTATTTTACTTCGTAATATCATTTTGGATGTTGACAATAGAAAAGGATTTATTTGGCAAGTTGGTGATAAAATTATTTGATTTTAATTCACCATTATAAAACACTAAACACATACTTATAAAAGTGACCCCAAGCTAGCATAGCATACATCATGTTCATTATTTATCTTCCAATGGCGGTGTGCTGTCGACTTCCTACACGAACAAAAACATAAAAATAAGCGACTGATATGAAATAGATGATCGTTTGCTTAATTAATGTAAGGTTTGAACGGATCAGGCAGATTCAAGAGTTGTGTACATCGATTTTATTAAATATGTCGCCAAATAAATTAATAAAGAACATAAAGAACTACTTGTTGTATGAGAGACAATATTTTTAGTGAGCAATATTCGCCAAGAGTGATTTTGAGTTTCATTAAGAATATGTAATATACAGAAAAAATATACATGCTAAAGGTTCGAGAGACTTTACAATCGTCCAAAATAGACGTTCCAAAATAATATGAAACCGTTCTTTTAACAAAAAGTAAAGAATAGACTAATCCAATAGAAATAAACTTTTAAGTCTAATCTTGCTTTTCATTTTTGTCGTTTTTAAAAAGATAGTTGACAAATTCAAGGGATGTAATACACACCCTCAGATGTTTGTAAGTTAAAAATTTGTGGATTGTTGTCTCATAGATATTCATGCCAAGTTTCCTTTTGTACACAACTTCTGTTGTTTATGATAAAAAGTCACCACTAGTACTTATGTTAAAAGTTGTTCTAAAATTATGTTGGCTTTTATGATACAATCAGTTCATTTATATGCATTTTGTTTACGTATTGATATATAATAAGGTGAAAAATGTGGATATATATCTATATATATGTTTTGTAAACTCCGGTGAAAACGTGCTCTTTGGTTTTACAGTAAATTAAATACATAATGTAAAGGCTATATAAGATGGTCCAAATAAGGTTTGATTTCATATGCTATCGGGTGGAGAGAACCTTAAAAATCAGATTAGCAAAAGAAACATTTCATATAGCCACAAATTACATTGGACGAAATGGGAATTCGTTATTAAGTCTTTAGTAGACATTTTCGCCAGGTTTTATTTGGCTCGGTGGACCGGATTTAGAATGTCTGTTCAACTATGGTGAAGTTTCAATTAGATACACAGTCATATTTAGGTAGTCCATATTATTTATGAAGAAACTCGACTAACCGGGAAAACACCTTGATTGGACATGTACCAGAAACATCAAGAATCCAATGCACTTTTCTGGTATGGCACACAGCCAGCGCGAATTCATAACGTATAGGTTGAAGCTACATCGATCGGCACAATCAATTGCACATCATTATCTAGATGAGTCAACCACAGAGGTGTCTAACAGGTCTATTTAAAAATATAAAAGAAAAATGTTGATACTTTAAAAAAAAAATGGCGGGCTCCTCTCCTCCATTAAAAACATAGTTCGTTACACACACGTTCTATGGAACAACATGTACTTGACATTTTTCTCTAACATTGTATTGAAGGTGATTCTCGGGTCTAAATAAAAACATATTAACAAATAAAAGATATTTCCAATTTTTCATACTGTTAAAATTCAATATATGTTTTAATAAAATAAACATATTTCACTTTTGTAGAATAAAACACTCAAAAAGTTGAAAAGGCGAGACTTTGGCATACAAATTACAAATAAGCAAATTCCACTTTTGGAGTTTTAAATATAAAAATATCTGTTATTTTAATTAGCACCTGTGGCTTTTCGTTGATATTTGTCTTACAAACTTAACAAAGAAGTTACTGTATAGAAATTACGAGTGATATATTAGTTAAAAATTAATTTTTGACGGAAGAACTACCTTAGACATAAGCATCTCATACTTACAATAGTACAGACAAGTGTTTGATGGAGCACGAAAATACCGCAAAAAGTATGATGGACAGATGATTGAAATTCTCTAGCAATTTAGTGAAATCGTATTTTTAAAGAAAATTCAATGATTCTGCAGAGAAAAGTTCTCTTAAACATAATTTATCCATCAATTAATTCAGTTACGATTTAGAGTATTTATTTTATCTATGCTGTTGTTATTATGTTAGCTTCTTTTAGAAAATCCGGGTATTTTTTATAATTACATCCGAATTCTTTAAGAAAAAAAAAAGGAAAAAAAAAGACTGAATGCAATGGGATATGCAGGTCAATAAAACTTCGGAAACAAATAATATCATTTTCAAATTAATTCTGCTTTCCCATGGCAAAAACGGTAAATTGAGAAAAAATGAGAAAAAATGCACCAATATACGAAAGTGTTGTTTTAAAGTTAAAAAGAGGTCATTATTTTTAGCAAAAGTTAATGACCTAATATTGCATAAAATGAATCAAAATGAAAATCAATTTTTAAGTAATGGATCGTTGATATCAAAGAAGACAGGAGCTTTCCAAAGACGATTATTATTTTTTCAGATTATAGTGTTTTACGCTGATATTTCTTAGTAATTATACATTGAACAGTAAAATAACTATAATTAAAAACAACATTCATTTATTTCTTTAGTTATAATTGAATTAAATATTACACTAGTTTTAATTGTCGCACATAATATTGGTAAACATGTTTTTTTTTAATTATATCTTTATGCTAAAATGTTTTATCTTATCAATAGTAACAAAATCCTTGACTAAATAATATGCTAGTAATGTAAAGATTATTTTTACAAAAATAAAAAAAAACATCGATGCATACAGGGGCAATACGGAAAAGTTAAGAAATCTGTTCACCGTATATGAAAGAGGGAAAGAGACGTCCCCGAGAAGGAAGGGAAAATGACAATAGCGAATAGAAAATCGGCTCTCTTATCGCATATTATAGTTTTGTTTTACCCTATGGAACAGAAAATCTTAAATCCAGAAACGGACAACTGCTGCCATCCAGATTAGCTTGGGGTAAATTGACGTATTTGGGTCTAAACTGCAAAAATATTGTTATTTATATTTATAAATTTATCTCTTTAATCAGATTCAGAATGAGCATTATGGAGTTAGGCCATATCATTTGATTCATAACAGTAAAGGAATAAGTCTGCAAAAGGAATTCGAAGATATCAAAGGGGCAGCAGACAGAAATGGTTAGGTCAGAAGACAGATAAGACCTTGGACAACAAAACGAAACAGAAGACAAACAAAGAAAACACAACACTACACTGAAAATAAATTAAGCTGGAGTAACACGAACCCTACAAAAACTAGGGTGAGTTCAGGTGCTCCGGGAGAGTAAGCAACTTCTAACTAAAGGTGCACAGTTGGTTGACATAGGAATTCCTAAAACCTTTCGACAAATATTATCGCCAAAGCAAAATTTCAACTTAAGTCAAGCTAGTGAATAGTATGTAATAACCTTTTTCATCCGAGAAAGAAACTCTATCAATATTAGAGCAAACATTTTTGGATCTTTTTTATCATATGCCCAGTCAGAGAAAGATGAAAATTTCTGTTTAATAAGGCTCGAGAGAAGTGCAGTATTATTGATATAAAAATTTCAAGTGTCAACAATTTCAAATGGTTTATCAAAGGTGCATAGTTTATTCAAAAATTTAAGAGAATTTCGCACAGCCAAAAGATAGTAAATACGTTTATATTAATACGAATAGAAAAAGGTATGGCTAGACTTTGTAAAGCAAAATTCGTATAGAGGAAAGGCAGATAATGCTTGCAGGATGGTATAAGAGTATAGTTAAATAATAAAATTGGATGCAATAAAACATTAAGGATTCTATCCGGTATACAAAATTAGCATTTTTTCACAAAAATGTGGGTTTCAGAACTCATAAAACTAGCCATCGGACAAAAATCTTAAATCGGATACTTTTGTTGCCTGAAGTAAAATAATGAGATCTGCGTAAAGATTTTTGGCATTCTGGCTCATAGTTTTTGCACGAAAGTCTCCATGTTGAAGTTTTGACTCAGAAAATGTCAATATTCCATATTCATGACCAAGAGTAGTTATCAAATGATCTTGGAAAAAATGATTCATTAAAAAATCAGTATACATTTGTGATGTTTGTAATTTCTAATTTCAATTATTTTATTGACGAGAAACATCAAATGGATTGGACAGCAGGCTATGCCTATATGGGTCCTCTTTTGTGATATTTGTGCACATTTCTAAGAATTATTCAAGAGTTAATCTTATCTTACATTGTAACATTTAAATTAAGCATTTCAGTTTGCATGTAAATAACATATTAATTTTGTGTGAAATTTTTTTCATGTCATTTTTGACGTGAAAATACAACGAAATCCATGCGAAATTTTTTGTGTCATTTTCAAACGTAAATATTTTGATGTGAAATTTTCCGCATCAAATTCATGTTATTAGAACATGATATGTATTGCAAATAATAAATTTCGCATGAAAAAATGTCAAAAATTCCACACCACATGCGAAAGAAATTTCGTGCGAATTTGACACAAAAACGATATGAAAACGATATGAAATTCATGCGATTTGTTTGCATGAATTACATGCGCTGCTCGATTTTTTATAAAATCACGTGAAATTTTTTCGCACGAAATTCGTGTCTATTTCACGTGAATGTTATGCGTGGCACATTTGGCTGTAATTTAATGAATGAAATTAAGAATTTGAAATAATAAGATTTTGTGACTAATAAAACAGTACAGTTTTAAGAATGTAAAGAAATTAAATCTAATCAGGCTTAAGGGTTGCTTCTCTGTTTTCCATCTATTTAAAAATGTAATTAAAAATTATCTAATCAAGCCGTCGGGTCACTTTTCAGCTTGTTCAAGAAATCTTTAAAAATGATGACTGTTCAATCTCCATAAATGGAAATTCGAGATAAGAAACATTACAAAGTAACAATAGAAATAAAAAAAGAACTTTCTCCTTTGGCCTCTAATGATATTTCAACAATAAATCCAATTGGACCTGTTTTTATTGATACCGTAGTAAAGGAAATCTTGATTTCCTAATCGGTTGCTCTCCGGTTCTAAACTAGCAGACAGCAACTGCGAGTACTCTTTCGCGGTCGGTACTTTAGTTGTATCTTGAATTAGTTTCAATTTTTTTGTTGTTATTCAGTATAGATTTCAATTGTTAAAATATAAAATTACCAATGTTGAATAAATATGGAAAATTTAGGTATGCTATATGTACATTTCAAGGAGTAATCTCTCAGCAGTAGCATTAAAACCGAAACATAGGAAGTTTAAGATCCAAACACAGCAAACGATACACACAATCCAAACAAATAGAAATGGGAAGTCAAATCCGACGGCAGGGATAAATAATAACTGTGGTAGTTATCGAGGCCTCTCCGTATATTCAGTGTTTTTTTTCAGAATTTTAGAAAATATAGCATTTAATCCATTTCAATCCATTTTTAATATTTTTATTGTTGTTTTTCAAACCACTGTCCCAGGTTATGGGGAGGGTTCATGATTGAAGACCGTAATGGAACCTGTAGAAGTTTAAATTCAACTGTCATTTGGTGAATCAATCCACATTTCCTATTTTTATTTTATATCTAGAAAGATTCACGACAAATGAATTGATTTAATCTTTCCAAATGTAAACTTCCTTTCAATCCGGCAATATTAGGATCGCAGGTCGCAGTTGACTAGCTCTTCTTGTGTCTGTTCCAAGTATCAGAATTTTTCTAATAATTGCTGTTTTCATGTAGATCGTTGCAAGAAGTTTGAAATTCATCTTCCCTTAATGATCTGGTTGCAATCATGAACTTACTGCTTGATTTAGAATTTTTCTAGGTAGTAGCAACACAGTTACCTTTTCAATTATATCACTTAAAAATGTTGTCCTCTTATCGGACAATCTCCACTAGAGAACAACCGGTAAGTTCCGTACGTAAACATTTTTTCTTGAGAAATGGCATAAAAGATTGCGAAAAACTTTTTTCTGTCTATGGCGTTTCAAATCAATGGGTTTTTTTCATACTTACCTCCTTTGAATCAGGTACTTTATCTGTTTTCTTTCATCGTGACTAGAGGTGACTGTTCAGTGGATAATCAATGTATAGAGTTTTTTTTATAAATAAAGACGAGAGATTATTTTCAATGAGGTGTGGCACCTGGGTTTTTAGATCGTTATTTTACTAAAAATATCAAAAAATGAGAAAAGACAGTACAGCTTCTTTGCATATCATGGAAATTTATAGCATATTATAACCTAAACAAACGGTGGAAATAAACAAAATATCAAGTACATTTGATTATTAAAATAAGCAAAAAGGAAATAGCAGATAAATTAAACAAGCGTGATATCTATCAGCAGATTTTACCGAAGAAAGTTTTGGTAGAGGACTGGAGAATGATTCTTTTCAAAATTCAGGATTAAGAACCCTTTCTGAACAGCAAATTTTGCTAATCGACACTGTTTGTTATTCAATCTGCTTAAACATTTTTAAACAAAATGAATTTAATATTTATGAGCAAGAGTTAATAAAACACTCACAGATATAAGCGATATAGAGCTTTTCACTTTTCACAATTACACACTTGTCGAAGGCATTTTGGGGGCCTCTGGATATATAAATACTCTTCGGTTATACTCATGGGTGGATTGTGGTATCTTTCACAATCCAGTTTTCATTGAATACGGAGCAGTCAGGGGTCAAATAAGTAGCGGGGTCTTGTACAATATGAATGGTCAAAAAGAGGGCCATATTCTTTTATTTTGTAACCTGTATCAGTTATTTTGTTTGTAATTTTCACTTTTTAGATTGAATAAGAAATTGGTATTTGAGTTCCAGTTTTAAGGGGGGAGGGGAAAAAGTTTTCGAAAAGTCATAAATGCAGAGGTGACTATTCTTTTAAGGGTCAATGTATCTTTATGCTTCCTGAAATGTGTACAATAAAACACAAGACATTACTAGCCATTTTCAGACAGAACAACCCCCTTGGGCGGCCGGGGTATAGAAAAAGGCCGTTCGGTTTCTCCGCCTGCAGGTAGAACCCCTGCTTAAGGGGCGTCCGTTA
>JAULBM010301046.1:0-14800 GCA_032357055.1 Geukensia granosissima
TTGACCTAAGGAATCAATATTGACCTCAGCCTACGGCTTCGGTCAATATTAATTTCTTAGGTCAATAAAAACTCATACTGACCTCCACAAAAGACTATAATTGTATAATATTGAATAAATAAACATCAGAGACATATAACGCAATATTGAATAAATCAACATCAGAGACATATAACGCAATATTGAATAAATCAACATCAGAGACATATAACACAATATTGAATAAATAAACATCAGAGACATATAACGCACTATTGAATAAATAAACATCAGAGACATATAACGCAATATTGAATAAATCAACATCAGAGACATATGATATAACACAATATTGAATAAATCAACTACGGAGACATATAACGCAATATTAAATAAATTAACATCAGGGACATATAACACAATATTGAATATATGAACATGTCAAAAGACTGATACGTCTGTCTTTAATTATATTACTTTCATTTGCTGCTCATGTTTTTTAAATAAAATAATAGAACTTAACTGTCTCAGAAATACGAAATTACAAGCCATAAAAACTACCGTCCTAATCGTGTTTTTATTATTATTATTCTCGGAGTTGTGAACAAAAATAATGTTAACCTGAATCAACCATGTTGGTTCCCAAAATGGTGGCAAGTTTCTTTCTTGTGATGCCACGTATACCTCAGGGTACAAATGTATATTTGGGGTAAAAAATGATTATTTATCAGTGCTTTTCTTGTATTTCTGGTAAATATAAGGCCCACATTGGTCGAGAACATTAATTACATTGGTAAAAATGTAGTTTAAATAAAAAATGTAAAATTAAAGCAATGGTAAAATCCTGATCACCATAACAACCACACAAACCAACAAAGAAAACAGAGAACAGAGATAAGTTTCATTGAAACATAGTTAAATCTTGGCTTTGCAATTACTTCTATATAAAACGATAAGTAAATGTATGATTATCCCAGAGAAGTATAATTTCAGGGATGAGAACTACAATACTGGCCATAAATTGGCTTAACTTACTCTTTATTTATCGTAAAACGACAACAAAAGTAACGATTAGCCCAGAAAAGTTGCACATCAGTAATTACGGGGTGCCGAATGGGACTTTTGTGTTTTTGTACTCAAAATTTAATTTTGTACGGATAAAAGTGAGTTTTGTTCAACAGAAATGAGTTGTTTAACAAAATTTGTAGCATACTACAAATTTAAATTTTGTCATACAAATGTAATACATGTACGTAATGACAAAATTCAATTTTGTGTTTATTTTTGTGTAGACAAAATTGACTTTTGTGAGACAAAATTGACTTTTGTGAAACATAATTGACTTTTGTGAGACAAAATTCAATTTTGTGAGACTTTTATGAGACAAAATTGACTTTTGTCTAACAAAATTGAATTTTGTCTCACAAAATTGAATTTTGTCTCACTAAATTGAATTTTGTTTTATTAAATTGAATTTAGTCTCACAAAAGTCAATTTTGTCTCACAATTGTTTTTTTTTTTTTTTTAATTTCCATATCAGGTAACAAAGAGTCAATTTTGTATGCAAATAAGTTTATATATGCATACCTTTTTGACAAAATTGACTTTTGTCATAACAAAATGAATTTTGTCTACAAAAATGAATTTTGTCATGACAAAAATGAATTTTGTCATCACAAAATTGAAGTTTTTATAAAACAAGTCTACATCAATATAAGAAGTCTGCATCATGATTTTGTTATGACAGAATTGAATTTTGTACAAAATCACAAGAGTCCCTTTCGGCGCCCCGTAGCAATAAGCGTCTATTGCCAGACTGGCTGTAATTTTACTTTTTTAACTCTTGCGTCGCCATATAATAACAAAGTATCGTATCAGTATCATACCTAGACTTACATCTAGAAATTTACAGTAAGGGTGGGTTAAGAACAAAACCTTATGACAAGAGAGATCTTTGATTTTCCCATTGTAAACTGTCCGCCCATTTCTAGCAACATTCCAGCCGCCCTTGCATACGGAGTGTATATTTCTCAGTTGATACTGTACTCCAGGGCTTGTACTTCTTATCAGGATTTTATTGATAGAGGGATGCAACTGACAGGAAATCCACTTAGCCAGGGACTTTCTCAAGGAAAGATTAGAGTCACCACTCCGGAAATTTTTCGGTCGCCATCATGATTTGACCGGTATTTTTCACAAATAACAATAGACATCTCCCGACTGTCGTGACTACAAATCCGTTCCTATACCGGTTATGACTTACATCGATTTTGACTATAAACCGGCTTTGTCTACTGAGTAACACGAAGGGTGCCATAGCGAGCAAGAGTTGCTTATCTTTCCGGAGCACCTAAACTCATCCTAAATATATGAACAATCACACCATTTTTTGCTTTATTATTTTATAACATTTACTCACAATGAGATGAAAAATGTAGTGATGAACGAAAGCTCTAAATTACCCTTAATTTCTAGTATCAAAAATATATGCCAAAAAGTATATTCATTTAAAGGCCCTGCGTTGGTATATATGTTAAGGTTAAAATGGTGTATAATAATGTACTTAATTTACTCTGCAGATATATGACTTCGCTAAGATTAGATTTTATAATGATGAATTAAAATCGTTTTTAACATAATATGTCTTTTCATATATAAATATAAAAACGAGTACTGAAATGAACAAATTATACACAATTTTTTGTTATTAAATCAATATATCAACTGAAGTAATTTTCACCTTGTACCGTATACAAATATTTGACACTCATATATGTCAGATTAAGAAAGTCTCGCTTGGTGACTGTAAAGTACACTTCTCATAAAAAAGTTAATATAAGTAAAACTTTAATTAAAAGAATAATGAACTGATATTTTACTTTGTTTCTTGACAATAAACCTTGATTTTATCTACACGTAACCAAGCGTGCATATTTTCAGTTTTCTTTGTAATAAGGGTAACACATATAATACGGTTATAAAAGGAGGTAACATTGTCTACAAGGACCGGTGGTAAGTCGATTATTAAGAAAACATTTGACTAGAAATATTCGTTTTTAATTAATTTAGCAATTAATCTTTGTATCAATGTATCAAGTGCGTACCTGTAGGACGAAAAATTCACAACTAGTTACAAGAATATCCAAAGGTGTACATTGTATTAAATATTTGTAATTTTTTAGAAATTTTTTGTATAACTTAATTTAAGGAACAAAACATGAATATTGGCTTGAAGAGACATTATGTCTGAGTATTTAAAGAGAAATGGACGGTTAGTAAAGTACTAAGACGATAATGGTTAATTCCCCATTTCCCTCACTATCCCGGATTAAACATCATGATTTGACACCACATGAGACCTTTACCAATTAGACTTTCCAGTTTTACCCGATATGAGACTATCTTGATGTTTGACTGGATACGCGATTCCCCAAATTAGATTTTATGATTTTATTGAACTATAACGAATTAGACATCTGGGTTCGATATGATATGAAACTCCCGAAGTAAACTTCACGATTTCTTACGATATGAGACCACCCCGAATTAGGCATCACGGTTGGACACGATATGAATGTACATGTATACCGGTTTAAAAATCACGATTTTACATGATATTAGATTAACCCGAATTAAATGTTTGGATACAATATGAATGTATGCCAAATTAGGCATAATGATTTGACACAAAATGAGACCATCCCGAATTAAACGTCACGGTTTGACACAATATGAGACAATCCTGAATGGAGACAACGATTTATAAGACCATTTCGAGTTAAACTCTATTACTTGACACGATATGAGACCATCCCGAATAAGCCTTTACAATATAATTCTATATGAAACTATCCCTAATTAGAAACCATGATTTGACATCAGTTTTGACATTAGATTCTTCTTAAAGGGTGCAAAAAGGATGTATTTTAAAACTCACAACGTCTCACAAAATGCTCAAATAACACAAACGCTAATCTTAAACCAACAATGCTGTGACCTGGAAATTTAAGGTGATTTAATTGAAAAAACTATGTCTTAAACTTAAAACATACATTCAATAGTTTACGTCACAAAAAAATTTAAAAATATATCGATGTTGAATTTATTACTGATCATTACTTCAGTTTTATTATCTTTTATACCAGAATAAGAGACCAAATTTATGGTCGGGAGAGGTTAAGGGCCACCTAACAACACATGGACGTTTTTGTATAATTTTGAATCAAAAGATGAATGATTATATTTACCGATATGGAAAACAATGCTGGCTGCACCCAGTTAAAACTGTGTTTGAAATCTTATATCTGACCATTCTTTTTACAGGGGATGACTATTGCCAATAATCTATTACATTCATAATGATGCATACATGTATTACCAGTAAAGATGTAATAATAGTAATAATAATGACTAGGACAGAGGTTGATATGCCGCTATTTTTGGTTTTGTCTCACAACATTACCATGTCTATGCTATCACAACATTACCATGTCCATGTCTTTGCTATTTCAAGTTCAATTGTTTTATTGTTTGCTATTTCTTTTTTAGATGAAAACGGACGGGATGTATTTATCAATATAATCTGGATTGTACAGTCTGCTACAGCACTGTAAATTACACTGAATTCCCAAAATGGCAGCGGATATATTTACCTTGTTTGTCGTTATGCCGGATGATAGTGTGTGCACTCTCCGGCATCTCATTTCCGGTATAAATATTGAAGAGGTGAAAGCGCGGCTTGAATTAATTGCGGGATTACCATCGCACATTTATAGTTTGATTTATCCCGATGGTGAAAAACTGCAAGACCATCAGAAATTGCTTATGCGAGAAAATGTTAAAGATGGATATGTATTAAGAGTTCATGTTTTTGAGCACTGGGATACTTTGTACAACTCCGTTACCAAAAATTACATTGAAAGTGTTTATCATAACGGAGGAGTACATTTAAAAGGAAACATGGTAATAAATGCCGAAGACACAGAAAAGGTGGAAAGTGCAGTTTACGATAGGGGATGTGTAGCACTATATATGGCAAGCTATCTGGGATTACTACGAATGTGCAATATGCTTATATCTGTAGGTACGTACAGGAATGGAATAGAAAAATGATATATGGTATGATTTTATATGAGACAGCCACCCAAAACATGTAAATTGCAGACTTCTGTACATTACCTTTAGACACAACTTCACATCCTATGACAAGCTGTAAAAGGCCCAAAAATTAAATGTGATGATATTCAAATGTAACAACTATCGGCCAGATAATGAATAATGTAAAACAAATAACACTTTAACACGAAAAACAACGACATGCACTGGATTACAGGTTTCTGTCTTGGGACAGGCACATAATGTATGCGGCGGGGTAAATTATGTTTGTGAGTACTCAACCATCCCAGTGGTGTGCCAAAACGACATCATAAGTAAACTTAAAATACCAACTGCATAAGATTTAACCTTTTAAGTCGATACCTAGTACGCAGACTAACAAACAAAACAGAAAACAACAAGATGTACCGACCTTTAAATCGTACTTGCTGTTTCTAACAGTTAGTTTAAAATCCAAACACAGTTGATAACAAATCTGGTTTCTCAAGCTGCGACATCAATCAAAACACGTCCGGTTTGAATTAGTGTACAACTATCATTAATAGATGATGAAAACAAGATATTTTGCAAGTGCAAAAAAAATAGAAATTATCGACACTACGTGGCACAAAAATCATTGATGAGAAACCAATTTTGTATTGCATCTTTAGATGTCCTTACTGGCTGATTTGCATTCCTATTCTTGTATTGCTACTGTAGATGTTCTTGCCGATGGATTTTTTTCCTATCATTGTATTGCCACTGTAGTTGTTCTTGTAGATGGACCTGGCTTCCTATCCTTGTATTGCCACTGTAGATGGATCTGGCTTCCTACCCTAGTGTTGCCACTGTAGATGTCCTTGAAGTTGGATCTGGCTTTCTACCCTAGTGTTGCCACTGTAGATGTCCTTGTAGTTGGATCTAGCTTCCTATCATTGTATTGCCACTGTAGATGTCCTTGTAGGTGGATCTGGCTTCCGATCCTTGTATTGCCACCGTAGATGTCTTAATAGATGGATCTGGATTCCTACCCTAGTGTTGCCACTGTAGATGTCCTTGTATTGCCACTGTAGATGTCCTTGTAGTTGGATCTGGCTTCCTATGATTGTGTTGCCACTGTAGATGTCCTTGTAGGTGGATCTGGCTTCTTATCCTTGTATTGCCACTGTAGATGTCTTTGTGGATGGATCTGGCTTCCTACCCTAGTGTTGCCACTGTAGATGTCCTTGTAGTTGGATCTGGCTTGCTACCCTTGTATTGCCACTGTAGATGTCCTTGTAGTTGGATCTGGCTTCCTACACTAGTGTTGCCGCTGTAGATGTCCCTGAGTTTGATCTGGATCCCTACCCTTGTATTGCCACTGTAGATGTCCATGTCGTTGGATCTGGCTTCCTACCCTTGTATTGCCACTGTAGATATCCATGTAGTTGGATCCGGCTTCCTAACCTTGTATTGCCACTGTAGATGTCCTTGTAGTTGGATCTGGCTTCCTATGTCAGTTTGATTTGATATGACTTCTTCAGTTCACTATGTTTGGATCTTAATCTGCCTATGTATTAGTTCTATTGGTGCCGATGAGAGGTTACTACTTTAAACAAGTGTCCAATAAAATAAAATTCAAAATAATAATACACCATTTGAAAACATATACTTTATTCCATTTTAGGTGTTGACATCAAGGGCTCTACGCAGTTTGGCAGGACAGCTTTACATGCTGCAGCTGCAAAGGACAATTTAATAGTTTTGAAATTTTTAGTGGACCACGGTGGAAATATTTACTCTACAGACCTTTTTCGTAAGACACCATTGGATGTTGCTCAATCAATGTCCTCTAACATGTGCGAAAAAAGTCTAAAGATTATGCAATTGAATTTACGTGGACATGGCAAGTTCACCAAACATCCAAGTATAAAGTTGAAATTACAAGATAAAAGGGATTCAGAAGAGAAACCAAGACCAAAATCATACGTTGAAGAACGTAACATCCGTCACCAATCTCCTGAAAAACATCGACCACAAACGCATTACACACCTAGACAAATTTCTGCTCGAAGTCATCAAGGAAATAAAGCTGTTGCACGGATTTCTATTCAAGATATAAATAAAAACAACCAACAAGGTACAAAAACACAGGGTTTTCACAAATTTCAAAATGTTGCAAAAATGGAAACCCTTGATGAGAACCCAATTACTTGTAAACAATTGCCACTTTTGAAGAAGAAATCTTGTTTGAAATTTGCGACTGATCCTAAAGACCTAACGATATCAAGGTCTACGCAGACGACACCAGTAGCACAAAAGACAGATGTCGCTACTACACCAATGTTATTTGCTCCACCTAGTAGTCGGTTAGAGAACGAACTTGCTACAGATGAGTTGAACCTATCTTTCTCTGTAGATGAACGAGAGGCATCAGCACAAACAAGATCTAGCAAGTCTGGTAAACTCGTGGCGTTCTCTCCAAAAAGAAGGTAAGTAAAACAATATCTCTATTGTAAAGGCGAGTTTTGTATTTATTCCCATCTCTACATGTGACCAATTGAAACCATATCATATGGAAAAATTATACCCAATTCGCTAATTTGCATACGGACGCCATCTGGGAACTCAAACACAAAGAACAATAAGAAGACTTACTGAGATGAATTTGAAATATTCAACAAAATACTTTATCCGGATAATTTCCCTTTTCTTATTTGTCATCCTACACCCGATATGAGTTACCAGAAGAAATACTATACTTAAACAAATTATATTGCAGGTTCCTGGCGATTTTCAATATCTTTCCTTTTTTGTAATCATAGTTCAACTAAAATTCGTGGAAAAAGCGGTTTTTGTAAATTAGTGGAAAACAGCATCACCTATGACACTTCTCTTTTATTAAAATTTAACATCCGGTCAAAATGTTCCATCAGATATATTTAGATTGTCACATATTTTAAAATATTAGGTTCCTGAGAGGCGACAAATTTCATGAATTTTATGTTAATCAATATTGGCGTCATTTTTGTTAATTTTTCGTTAATATGTCATTAGCTAGTAAACGCAACATTATTTCCAAATGCAGAATCCCGAATTCGTCTGCATCAAATGATTAATGGAATGTGAGGTCCATATGTAAAGTTTTGAAGTATCATTTTGACAACACAATACACCTCATCTCTGCGGAATAATGCATGTAATGATGGATATGAATTAGAAAGATTATATTTCAAAGAATCTACACGATGCTCATAGGTAGAAACGTAGAAGTATTACAGTGTAGTAATTACAACTCAAAACTATGTATTTTTATTTATATGGCATAACAGTGAGTACAACTACTTTTCTCAAAAGTAAGTAGAAAAATCCTATAAGCAAGTCCATTCCTCTACTTTTTAATTCAATGTATTTCCTTGAGGAGTTTTAAATAGAGTTTTAAATATAAATCGTTTTCTGTGGCTCTGGTAATGTAGCTTAGTTGCATTCAAGCTAAATAGGCAAACTATAGATTTCTATATGACATCTTAGGTTTACTTTGTAGTTCACTTCTCACACACCTTCTCTCTCTCTCTCTCTCTCTCTCTCTCATCATTGTTTAAAATGTATCTATAGATTGGCTTCATTGTTGTAAATAGTGTTATATTCCAAATCTTTAGAACAATACAATTATTATATTTACGTTTCAATATTTTTGTCTTAACTGTTTTCCTATATTCTATATATGTCTTAGTGTAATGCTTATTTCTGATTGGTGCAAATTTTTAAAACTCTGTAATTGTTTATGACATCTCTGTCATCAAATTTTATATATTTACATTTCTCTTGATTTTAACATAATTCTGTTTATTATTGTCCAGAACTTTTCCGTTTTTTTATATCAAAATAGGTTCCTCGCCAGCAGTTGTATACGATAGTTACTCAGATATGTTTGATACATTTTAGACAAACATACCCAGACTGCACGGAATCATCACGTGTAATGAAAAGAAGAATAAATATGGTGGCCAGCAGAAGCGCACAGAAATCCAACGAACAACAGCGCGAGACGTCTACACCACAACGTACAGGTGTCGTGCATGATCGTTGGGCCGACCGAAGAAAAATGATAAACAGAAATGTTCGTGCCGAAATTTCAAGCAGTGACGAGGATGAAAGTGATGAGTTCGATGACAATGACAGTGGAAATGGTTCGGATGCTAATGCTGAGGCATATGAAGCCTGGTTAAAAAGGAAAGAACAGGAGAGTAAACGAATGCCCAAGAAAGTAACTCGACCGATACACAACCTTATAAAAATTGGAAGCACGGAGATAGGTGATGGACGTAATCCACCTCCAGATTATAACATTACGGCATATAGAGATTGGGTAGAAAGACGTAAACAAAGTAAAAGAGTTCCAAATCTAGAGAGAATTAAGTCCATGAAAGATTTCATGTCTCAAAAGAAACTTCTTGAAGAAAAACGTCAAAAGTTATTGATGACTGCAATTTCGTACGATGAGTGGATGGACCATGAATACGATCGACGAGCGATGATACGCAAAATATTAAAAGCTGACTTTGAACAGCTTAAAGCAATGGAGGTAGAAACAGCGCAGAACGAAAAACCGACTCAAAGTAAAAACGAAAAATGGCAAGAAGAAGTCCTAAAGCGAGAAGAAATGGAACGGAAGCGAAGACTACTTCAACAAAATTACGTGGAGGAAAAAGAGAAATGGAGAAAAGAAATCATTCGTAATTCTGTTCCTGTTCCAAACAATGGCTCTTATAGAGAGAAGAATTCTCAAACGCGACCACTTATGCGTTCTAATTCGAAAGGAAATCCAGGAAGTGACGTTAAGCGCGCTGTAGATGCTGACCGCGCATACCAAGACTGGATGAGGCGAAAACATGCAGAAGATGTTTCAGATATTCAAAGACAGATACAGACAGAAGAGGATATGATTCTATCTTATAGACAAAGAAGAAGTGCTCAAATCTTAACATGTTAAAATTAAGCTACCTTGCCAAAGCATGTCATAATCTAATATTTATACCGTGCGTTGATTTGAAAATTTGTTCAAAAGCATGCTTGCTTTAGTTTTTTATTTGATTGAATAATTGTTGTTTATTTGTCGTCAAAATGAGCTGAATGTACATATAGCATACCAAAAAATTCACCATATTGGTAATTTTTTATTTTGAAACCACTCGGTCCATACATCTGCTGCTGCAGCCCAGTTTTACTAAAAATTACTGCATTTGTTAAAATTCTAAAGCACTGAAAATACGGAAAGGTTTCGAAAAGTATTGCACTTAGTAGTTTGTCCTTGCCGTCGAATTTGGCACCCTGGTTCTTTTTTTTAATTTGAGTGCTTCTTTTGCTATGTTTGGATCTAGGACTTCTTATTTTGGTTCTTATATTACTAAGGTGAGGTTACTCCTTGAAATGTACATATAGCATACCAAAACCTTTTCCATATTTATTCAATATTGGTATTTTGTATTTTGAATGTCCCTATATGTAGACTTCAAGTCTATCCACTTTCATTAATGTAGAAATGTGGTACAATCTGCTTGACATTTACCCATAATCATTCCTTTTTAATTCCTAAGGCAACGAAAACCGTAATAAACTATTACCGGTTAATTTTTACAAGAAGTTAAGCAACCTTAATGCTTTGCATATTAAATAATTAAATAATTTAAAGTTTTATGGTGGATGATTTTGAAAAATGCTGTATATAATTAAAAAAAGCTTTTCATTCATTCCTTCCTTAATTTTTATTTAAATTTCTCAGGGTTTATGGTTGACTCAAGCTGGTTTTCTATTGCCAGTACCTGTATCTAATTATCTTATTGATAATTGATAATAATTAAAAATAATGGAACTACACGGTTTTACAACAGTCATAGCTTTTACTTCGTCGCAAGAATCGTCACATTTTACACAAATGAAAGACGAATACTTGCACTGAAAGATGAATAAACAACCCTACCAATGGTAAAAGAGCGAAATCTTATCTTTAATTCGTTTTTCATTACATATCGTTTAAAACATTTAAGATATTTTGGCAGAAATATAACAGATTCAATTCAATCAAACGTTGAGAAATAATGTTAAATGTATATATTGCTGTTTAGCATTCATCCTTTCTAAATAATTTTTCTGCTAATTGTTCAGCACTTAATTCATATTGTAAAGCTCCTTAACAAATTTTGAAGGGTAAAAATATCGAAATTTTAACGTGTGCAGTAGCGATTTTACATGATATGTCTGCACGCATTCTCTGTCCGGATGTTAAATTAACCTGTTGTCTGATATATTTGTTACGGCAATTTATAATAAAAGAGATGTTTTTCACATATTAAACTTTTCCTCTCCTGAAGGAGATTTGTCTTTAACCCCTGCTTATAGTGTATGCAATTCACAACTTCTTCGATATCTTTTGTGTTTGCACTCCAATTTCTGACTGGTAAACATTTGCAGCCAGGTAAACGATGTCATACTCAATATAAAAATGAAAAGAAAGATGATAAGAGTACCTATGAGACAGTCACCCAAAACATGTAAACAGTCACCCAAAACATGTAAAACACAAACAGGTTGTCTAAGTCACCCAAAACATGTAAAACACAAACAGGTTGTCTAAGTCACCCAAAACATGTAAAACACAAACTGGTTGTCTAAGTCACCCAAAACATGTAAAACACAAACAGGTTGTCTAAGGCCTTTAGTGAAGGCCACATGTCAATACAAAAAAAGTAAATTTGTGATAATATTTATTTGTAATAACCATCGTAAAATAATTAAACACAGTAAAACAAGTGACAATTAGACATTAAAACAACGACATCTACTGGGTCACAGTTTCCTGGATTTGGACAGTCACATAGTGATAGGGTTTAATATGTTTGTGAGTACTCAATCCTGCCCCTAAACGGGAAGAATGGTGTTACCAAACGACACAAAACAAACTTTTAACCAACTGCAGCAAAATTAACATTGTACAGAGACAATAACAAATAAAACAAGAGACAACCAGATTAACCGAAAAAGTACACGCTGTTTTTCACAGATTTTTTTAGGTTTGGTTGTACCTGCAAAAATTGATTAAAAACAGGATATCACACTCAAACTTTAATTAGAAAGCTTGTTAATTTAACACAACCCTTTTGGACTTACCATTTCCTAAAACATATTTATACATAAAAGATATCTTTATAACATCATTTAATGATCTTGGGAAATTGTCCTTTTTGGAATGTACATTGACATTCTGCTCAATAATTTACATCAAATGTTATTTTAGTACATATTTTACTACAGTATTGTCCTAAATGCTGTCGATACTTTTTATTTCGTTTTTTTTTCTAGCACAAAACATTGTTTATTTTGAGTTTCAGCATACAGAGGTTGAGTGGTATAGAATTGGCATATACAGTAGACAAAATACAGGTGGTGTAATATCCCTAGTATACACTATGTTGTTTCTAGGCGTATTATGTTTTAAGGTCTGGTTGATATCTTGTCCATACATATAATAACAAAAAGGACATCTTGTCTTGATGATAAGAGAAACCACATTAAGAACGCTTGTGTTTCGTATTTCATTGTTAGAGGACTGTTCACACAAAAAAGCCAATTAACAAATTTTAAGCTCACCATGGCTTTATCAATATTAATATATATGTTTCAACTGTTTAAATGATAATGCTATTCTACATTTAGCGATTGGATTGCTTGGCCTATAGATTAAAAGTTCAGTTCAAATTTTAGCCATGAGATTACTTGGCCTATAAATTAAGATTTTCGTTCTAAATGCTAGGCCTATAAATTAAGATTTCTGTTCTAATTTTCGCCATGGGATTGCTTGATCTATAGATCAAGATTCACGTTCTAATTTTGGCCATGGTATTGATTGGCCTATAAATAAAGATTTCCATTCTAATTTTTGGACATGCGATTGCTTGGTCATAGATTAAGATTTTCGTTCTAATTTTGGCCATGGGATTGCTTGACCTATAGATTAAGATTTCCGTTCTAATTTTGGCCATGGGATGGTTTAACCTATAGATTAAGATTCCCATCCTAATTTTGGCCATGGATTGTCTGACCTATAAATTGAGATTTCCGGTCTATATTTGGCCAAGCGATTGCTTGGCTTATAGATTTAGATTTTCGTTCTAATTTTGGCCATGGGATGGTTTGACCTATAGATTAAGATTCCCATCCTAATTTTGGCCATGGATTGTCTGACCTATAAATTAAGATTTCTGGTCTATATTTGGCCAAGCGATTGCTTGGCTTGTAGATTTAGATTTTCGTTCTAATTTTGGCCATGAGATTGCTTGGCCTATAGATTAAGATTCGTTCTAGTTTTGGCCATTTGGATTGCTTGAGATATAGAGTAAGATTTCCGTTATCTACTGTACTCAACAAACTTCTATTAAAATAATAAAACATGATTTTGTATGCAGTATATAAGGCGTTGTGATTAGTTTTTTATTTAGATATAAAAATAAGATATATAGGATGATCATTATCAATGAGACATTCATCCACATTCAAACACATATTAACTTCATAACTGCAACAAAAAGAAAAGATCACCACTATAAAGAAGTCTGCCTTCCAAAATTTAATATCTTATGGTTAACCAAATTAGGATACATTATATTTAGTGATTCACTGACAAATACCAAACAGTTTCCGCGTCTACAAAACCGTATTCAATATAAACAAACCACAAACAGGTGAAGATTAACATAAAGATGTAAAAGGTATTATTAGACACAAAAAATCATATAATTTTAAAACTTTAATGCAAAAATATTCAACATTAAAACCCTTTAAATTTCATTTTTATAAAAATAATATAGTAAATGATAAAAATACCGACGACGCTGCAAGATGTAACAATCACTAATGGTTCCATAATCTACAACAAAAATACGAATTTCAATTATGATAACATATGTGTTGAAAACTAATAGCCACATGAAACAACTGCGTATTTGCGTTAACAAAATAAAAAAATACCAATGTTGAATAAATAAGCAGAATTTGTATGTTGTATGTACATATCAAGGAGCAACCTCTCATCATTAGCATTAGTCCCAAACCATTCAAAGTCCAAACATAGCAAAAGAAACACTCAAATAAAACCAAATTATTTTGAGCCTTTTCCGTATTTTAGTGCTTTAAAATTTTAACAAATGCAATAAATTTCTGTAAAACATTATTTGTCAAATTTCAAGTCAGACAAGTCCAACAACTGGGCTGGTGAATATCATCGGGTACATGATCCGCCAGCAGAGGCATCGACCAAAAGGTTTCAAAATAAAAAATTACAATACTGAAAAAATATGGAGAATTGGTATGCTCTATTCACATCTCAAGAGGTAACCTCTCATCAGAAGATAAAATACACTGGGAATCCTTTCCGTATTGTCAGTGCTTTATATTCTAAAAATGCTGCAAATTTTTGTAAAACATTGTTTGATAAATTTCATGTCAGACATGTCTGACAATTTGGTTGGTTAATACCATCGGGTACTCGATCTGCCAGCAGAGGCATCGACCCAGTGGTTTCAAAATACAAAATTACCAAAGTTGAATAAATGTGGAGAATATTTATGCTGTATGTACCTGGCATGGGGTGAATTACATTGGAATGTAAAGCATTATATTACAATTACTTTGACAAAACCATGCATTAAATTACAATTACATGAATTTTCCAAAGTAATGCATTATATTACAA
>JAULBM010301057.1:0-14799 GCA_032357055.1 Geukensia granosissima
GTACATTTTATGCATTCTGCACTTTTAATACAACAATTTACAATTTACGCTTTCGTTTAATTAACATTTCCTGTGAGGTAAGTTTCCCCGCAAAGTAGCGCTGCTACAGTTCTAACGAATTTATTTAAGTCAAGTTAAAGTAAGTTATCGCGCTTTAAGCGTTATGATGTGCTTTAAGTATGTTTTGTACATTGTTTAATTAATTATTTATTTATTTTCATTTTTATTTTGTGAATAAAGAAAAATATGCATTTAAATTGAGTTTATTCATTTATGCCGCTTACAGTCGTATTTAAAATATGTGGTATTACTAGTCTGACGATTTCAAAGAAAATTTAATTGTGTCAGACAGGACTATCTTTTATACAAAAGAAATATAACCCCTACATGACTTAGGTGATGCTGATTATCTCGTTATAAAAATTTAGCAAAATTTTAATGGATAAGAAGGGAAGGAGTAAACGCGAGTGAGCGATTCCCTTCTTATCCAAAAATATTTTACTTAGTATACCCTAACGGACTTAGAATATGTCATAGTTTTTCATTGGTTGAAAATATTTAGGGCAATACTTAGGTCATATCAAATGTGCGCGTTTTTCGTCATATCAGATGTGCGCGTCAGGTTAGTTGTTCGATGTCGGAATGGCGGCTTTATTATATGATGAAGAAAAATGAAGAAAGAGAATGTTTCTCAGGCATTAGACATATTAACACAACAGCTTGTTTTCGAAGACATAAACCCATCTGCTAAAAGTAATCGATTTGCTACGCATGTGACGGAAAACGAAATAAAAGACCAGCGGGAGCAGAGTATTCTAAAGCAAACCCGTGAAGCTTGGTGTATGGACTGAAAGGGTGCAGTTTTAGACCAGAAACTACTTCAGAATTTCGGATTTCGAGGAATGTAACAAAACAAAAACTGCACTGCTGAGCAGTTGGACATTGGATTTGACCATGAAGACAGTCGTAAGTACGTTAAATACACGACAGGAGCGCCAAGAAGTTTAGGGATCGAGGTTTAAAGCACCTGAAAATCGAAATTCAACGTGGAGGCAGGTATTGACACTACTTGAAGGAATATTTACAGCCACTATTGAAGTGTAACGTGTTGCACTCGTCCTTGTAACGAAGGGTTTTCCGAAAAAGAGGTGATAAGTCGAAGTAACCATAGAAGTAATGCTGTACATGCATACCAATAGAGGCAGTTTAATTCTTAGCAATATAAGTAACACAACTGCAGCACCGGCTCCGACCTCATCTACCTTAAAATGTGAATCAACTGCCGTGAATTGTGAAAAAAATTTGCCCAAAAGTGCTGTTTATTTGCCCGTGCTTGTAACCTGTCGTGTATGTGATACCGGGATCCTGAAAATTAAGGTACCAGAAAGCGTAAGAAAAATCATCATTATAAAAGGTGACAAGAAGAAGGACATTGGAAATATAGAATTTTTCCTTCTTCCATTTTTCCATTATTTTATTTTGTATTTTACGAGAAAAGTGATTTTTGTTTTTGATCTAACCGGACTGGTGCTATATTTGTTTTTTTCACGAAAGAAAGTGATTTTCTTTTCATTTAACTATTAATCAGGCTAGAAGAGCTTTTTCATGTTTTTCTCCAATTGTCAAGTTTGTGACAATAAATAAAATTGTATTATTTACAATGTCATAATTTTATTATCCAGACAGTCAATCGCAGCGGTCTTAATGAATAAGCCGCTCAGTTAATGCATCTTTTTGAAATCTGATTGGTTGAAAAACTAGGTTAAACTCTAAATAAAATTACTTTATTTTGGAATCTAGGTCTTCGGGGGCTTTCACGTTTTCCAATACTAGCTACACTACCTGACAAAAATCAGTACGTAAAAATGGTGATGTTATCGGTCAAAAATCAGTACACATCGCGTTTGTATAGTGTTTTCTTCCGAGTTATAATCTTGGTCATTGTCCTATTTTGTACTGTGAGACAGTTAGATGTAAAAAATTCAAGGTATAAATCATTTTCTGGAAACGTCTGTAAAAACGCAAAATATTACGTAATCAAACATGGCAACCAGACGTAAAGATTTGACGGTGGAGCATTGCCAGCATGGTTGAAATAAGTCCAAATACTATACAGAAAATGCTCCGAAGGTGTGGTGAAAGTGAGTCGGTAGAAACAAACGCAGACCTGGTACGAAGAGACTTATCTTTGATCGCGGTGAGCAAGTACTTTTTCGTCTGGTAAAGAAGAAGCCTAGACAATCTAACTGATTAAACCACTAGGTTTAATGAGTCTGTTTCACATGTGAAGGATCAATTGTATAAAAGATACACATTTTCTATAAAAAATAACAATTTCGTAAGCAAATCGCAAGAAACGGATGGTGTAAAGAACGGCTATCGTTGACGGTTGAAAATGATTTGTAACAGCTGATTTTCGGTGATGAGATGAAAGTTGTTGTTGGTACGTACAGAAAAATTTGAGTTTGGAGAAAGCCGACGGAAATTTTTGACCCCGCCTGTTTGGGAATGTACAGTGGCCATTCCCCACATGCTGGCATATCAGCGATATTTTGGGGCCGTTTTGATTATTAACGAACTTTGACCGAGAAAGAGGGAAACTTAAACTCTGAAATGTATATTTCTGTGTTAGATGACAATTTGTGGCCTGCGGTTGTAAAAAATTATGTAAATAAGCCAGGAAGATAACTGTCCCGTGCACCAGTTCCGACAAACCATCCGTTGGAAAGAGGAGAACGAAATTCCCACTATTTCCTGGAATAGCCAATCTCCGGATATTAAAATTTTTATAAATGTATGGCGAACAATAAAGTTTAACTTGAATCCTGATTAGACGATGTCAAAAATAGTCATGACCGTATTCGTGTTGTGAAGGAAATATTGACATCAATCACACCTGATGGAATTTTAGCGCTTTATGAATCAATCCCAAGGCAATTGCGCACTGTAGTAAAAGTAAAAAAATATATTATAAAAATACTGAAAAAGTTGAGTTTTGCTTATTTTTGCATATTTTGCATTGAATTCAATGTTTGATTTTAGCGTCAATAAAGTCGGTCTGCCATCTTGCGTACTGTGTTATGGCTAGACAGTAAATTGTCGGCGAGGAAATCCCCTTATTTGAAAAAAAGGTTTTGATTACCTATCTTAGATGGTCATTGTTACTTAAAGCGTTTTGTAAGTTCGTTCTGTGATCTCGGTGGGAAATTCAAAGTAGCTTGGTCATTTAGAAAATTACGTGACATTAATAAAAAAATAGGAGATGTGGCATGGTTGTCCATGAGACAGCCACCCACCAAATGACAGTCGAATGACCTTACTTTTTGATTTTAGACAACTTGAATTTCAAATTTCGGTCTTAAACAACGTGTGGATTTCTAAGAAGACAAATGTGAAACGATTTATGGAATTGATTTTCAGTTGGTTGCGAATTTTAAACCAAAGCACCTGGATAGTGAATAATTTTCCAATAGTCCACGGAGGACGGGTAGAGCCCGTGAAGGTTAAGCGACAAAGCCCTCGATAAGTGGTGAGCATGAGAGGAGTAACGCTTTATAACCTTTCTGTAGGTAAAACATCAGCTTTAAAACGTTTTGTTTTCCTAAGCCTCAATGTGGAAATGTTATTGGTTTACAATTTTGTGTATAGATTAAAAAATTCTGTATTAAAAGAGCTAACGAGATTGTATCTGTTTGCTGGCCAGAGGCACTTATTCATACAAGTACTAGTTCCATAACTCCTACATGGGTTCGATTGACGATTTAAATTAGGTTTATGTGTATGTACTTGAATATTATTTCGCTGTGCTGATCATACCTTTTGTATACAATTGTTTATAATCTCTAATTTATTTTAGTTTTTTTCCATATTAAAGCCAAAATGAAATTTCCTAAAGCAAAAGGGTTCAATTTTATAAATTAGGCTGTAGCTTCTATCTTGGTCAGTGCATTGTAAAAGAGCCATCTTCAACCGTTATCTGATCATTGCCAACAGTACCATTTGTGATTGATGTATAATGATTGATGCATTACTTTCAGCGGCCATTTGTGATTGATTGATTGATGCATTACTTTCAGCGGGCGATATTTTAAATATATTCAGATTCTGCAGGGTGGGTTAGTTTCCTTCCAAATGATGTGCTAAATTGGGATTGTTTGGGTAAGGCGTGATATATATTCTACGCAACTGACCACTTACACACCATTACATTCTGTTGCAAAGGTATTCGATTCTACCTTCAGACGGAGAAACCGAACGGCTTTTTATACCACCAGCACTAGTAGGTATAACATTTGTGTACTCACCGCGTGGGAAGCTTTTACAATAGGAAGTGTTGTAGCGTGTATTGAATTGTGGATGGCGAGTAGAAGGAAGGTCAACGATGTGCAAGTGAAAACAGTAATTTTGAATGCAAAACATCAATGGAGGCGAGACTGTTACTAGTGTTACATTAACGCTGGTTAGCGAGTCAAATTACATAAATGTAATTTTTAGAGAAAGTGTTATAAATACATAAAAAATGTACGCAAAGCATGAATTAGCTTTTTATTTTTAAAGTTCGTTTTCGGTCCAAACCGAGGCCTTCAGATGGACATGTAATTTTGACCTCTCTAAATTTCGATTTGTTTGGATTTGAGTGCTTCTTTTGCTATATTTCCTTCTTTATTTAACATTGGTAATTTTGTATTTTGTAAAACATACATATTTCAAGCCAGGAGGAGCGGCTTTCTTTAAAACATTTAAAAAAATTGACAAATGTTTTAACTCTTGTGCTGTATATTTATATACTGCTATACATGTATTTATTTGTAATTTTATTGTGTTATTGTCTCTATTGCATTGGTTATGTTCATGAGAATAAAGCGTTTGTTCATTTATTCATGGAAACTTGATGGTCATATTTAAGATACATCGTGTTTACCACAAGATTGTAATACAAATATTCTGAGGATTGCTTGATAAAATAAGATTTAATTTCCAAATTTGACCATAAATATGTGTAATAGGTAATGTTTTCAAATTCCTTGCTCGAAGTGTCCTAATACACCAGAGTTCCACCATATCTCCCGCGACTCCTGCAATCGGTTCGCCTCACGTTAACACATCAATTTCGCTAATGTTTTCTTTTCTTGGCGAGAATTTTTCAACATTACTTTTTAGGTTTCCACACAATTTGAGATTTATCCTACGGCCGATTTCCTTTTAATAAGATGGTAATTTCCATGAATGCCCACTTTTCTATGTAATAATGTATCAAAGGGAAAATAAAAAAAACAAATATTTGGCCTTTTATTCGCACGAGAAACAGAATCGATTACAGGAGCCACTATTTTGTCCGACCAAAGTTTTCGGTCATTTTATTTCGCTACCGTAGGACGTAACCTTTTTTATTTGTGAAAGGAAAAGCCCCGAAAGGGGCTGACTTTGAAGAAAATTCTTCAGCTTTTTGGCGAAGTAAACCATGTATTTGTATTCCTTTGCATTTTAATGCAGGATTCGAAAAAAAGCCACCCTGTCGTGTTCAGACATTTTTGCAGTTCACTATGTTGTAAGTGTATGTAGTATATTTATTATATTTTTTTTTAATTATGCGTCCTGCACCTGTGCATGTACTCGCTTCGAATCGTTCAAAATTGGATATCCTTACTGTCTTCTGTAATTTAAATGTGGAAAAAAATAAACATTTTTATTTGTATTGAAATACGCTATCTCTTGCAAGTTTTATTTTGTTTTTACTGTCGTGTAAATTGTTGATAAAGTGAAAATATTCATTGGGGTGTATTATAATAATATAGCTATTCATACTTAAACATGTTTTGATTAATACTTACTTTTGTTTGCGCTAGCTCCAAATTCTAATTCAATACAAAATCAAAAATAGTTCAACCATATCAATTTTAAATGATCATGTTTACGTGGCCATCAAAAAAGGAAGGTTTGATTTAAGATGGTTAGCCGTTGTTTTGCTGTAATTTAGGTACTGATCATGGCAATGCGCAAGTTTAATTTGGCTTAAGGAGGATAATGATGGAAGTGTAATTAAAATTTTTCATGTATACGTGAAAGACGGATCTTGATCATCTCTTATCATTTCATGCTTTACATAAATTTACAGGAAAAAATGCGGTGAGTTTACTGTTACTATTTACATCCTAACTTTGAATCCTGAATCCGTCTCTGAATGTGGTGACCCCCACCCAGAAAATTGTCTGGATCCGTCCCTTCTCAGTTGTATGTTTCTACCCATCACACATTTTCACAGTAAATTTAAAGAGTTTTTATTTAAAATACCTGTATACCTGGAGGTAGACCTTTTATGTATTTAATGGATCAGTGAATAATATTTTCTTCGCCAGTATGTTTAGTCAATTAACACTTTCGATTTATTGTAAACACTAAGTATTTTTTCTATGCTTGCATGTTTTCTGCATTTGAGCTGCCGATTCGATGTGGGGTCTCTATGACGATTATCCGCGCCAGACACGGGCTACTTTAGCCTTTGTTATAAAAACTGATCAGTGTCAAATATTTTGAACAGGCTGATGGTATTTCCTGTCTTCCATGATATATTGGTATATGTTTTTCTAATTTAAACCATTGTTGTGACGTCAGCCTATTCATAAAAGTGTGGATAGAAGAATCTACGCCGAGGAAAGCCTCCGGACATATTACAATCCTATAAGCGTAACAACTTTTTAGTTTATTAGTGAACACTATTCGTGTCGCACCCGATTTTCAGTAAGTTTGAATTACCGCCAAAATAATAGAGACATACAGGCACGGTGCTTATTTGAACGCCAAATTGAAATCGCATTGTTTATAGTTCTTGTTTGTTTTAGGGCCGCACCACGTACCCCCTCTGAATCCGCTCCCGACAATTGCCTGAGCTGCACGTATATAGACGCCTATCAATAAGAAACATTTCATAGTATGGAATTCAATTGTGATATTAAAACATTGATATGAAACCCCGGTTCTATGCCCTGTACTACATGCTTTCGGGGACAGTTTCCTGTTAAATTAAATTTTCAAGGAAAAAAATAAGGGGTCAGAAGGTTTCAGATATTACAAAAAAGGTGATATAAGTATTCATGCACAAATCAGTTTGAAAATAAATATTCAGACCAATTTCTTGTGATTAACAGTGTAGTAAAAATTAAAACATTTATATTGGAACCTCAGTTCTATGCCATATATAACAGGCTTTCGTGGTGTTTCCTGTTAGATTAAATTTTCAAAGAAAAAATATGGGGGTCAGGAGGTTTCTTAAATAAATATTCAGTCATTAAAAAAGGTGATATACTCATTCATGCACAAATCAATTTGAAAATAAATATTCAGACCACTTTCTTGTGACTAATGTGTAGTAAAAATCTAAGAAAGTTTCGCACAAAAAAATAACCCTGCTTCTTGACAACTGACCCCCCCTCCCCGGAAAAGTCAAATGGTAGTCCCCTTAGTGCACATTTGTTACTATAAACAGTAAGGTTTCGTTCCAGACCGTATGAATATATACCAATTATATAACGTATTGGGGTATTTTATTACTATTTAGGTTTTTAATCGGGGCGATTCAAAGCTCGTCACAAGGAGCTGGATTCATCCTTGTTGAAGGCCATATTTCAAAATTTGACATCTGCTTGGTAGAATACGGGGAGGTCTTTATGACATTAATGCCATGCCTTTTCTTTTTCTTATGATCAAAATGTGGTAGAAAAGAGCATATATAAATAAGAAACAGTAAAATAATGAATCCTAAATTAAATACTTGAAAGAAAAATAAGATGCGTGTTTAGTTTAAAAAAATAAGTAACGCATAACTGAAAATACAAATTCTATCCATAGAACGTACTAACGAAATCTTTTTATTCAAGTCTTACGCTTTTTCATATCATGAATGTATGTTTGTTATTCATTAATCCCTCAAAAAAACGGTTCAGTGTTTTTTAGTCAAAAGTTTGAAGTGATGGTCAAAACCTTGGCGCACAATGTACGGTCCGATCATATCCAAAGGTATTTGGAAGAAATACTCAAATGGTCCGGACCGTACGTATGCGGTCTTGCACGGCTTTTTCAGATCGATTCTTCCCTATTATAACTAAAATAGATAAATAAATATATAACAATCCATAGTATCTTCTTTTACTATATGGCAGAAAATCGCCAGATGACAAGGGAACATTTTGGTACCCTATACAAAACATCCCAATTAACGCGCGCTGTTGCACCGAAATTCCCCACATAACACATATTCCCGCCCTTTTGTATTTCTTGTTTGTGTTTTTCAATTCCTTAATATGACAGATTGTAGCCCGCAAAACAGTTTAAATTTTCTTTAGAAATTTTATACGTTAAAAATAATAAAAATTTGTATCTCTTTAGAATCGGAAAACAAGAAAATAATCTGTATTGAAATAAAACTTACAAATACTTTGTACCAGTAAATGCATATTTCTTTTCCATAACAAGTAAAATAAGCATACATACATAAATAACGGGTCTTCGTCTTTTAAACATTAATTGACTTTTTAATTGCCAAACATGCAAATGATTAAATGTAAAAAGTGCATTTATAAAGTTTTGTTTTTAATGTCTCCCTTTATTCCGGAAAGTGCTCACATGAGTTTGTTTAAAACAAACTCAAAATAATAAAGGGACATTGTAATATTGATTTGTAGGCGTCCCAACAATGGTTTAAGAGATACAATGGATAAGTGTGAGTTCGTTGAATTAATCCACTCGTTCTTCGGGCTCGTGGATTATTTTCAACGAACCCACACTAATCCGTTGTATCTCCTATACTGAATTAACAGTTTAATATAAATGAATGACGCAAAATGATATGCGCAAAATTTTCTCTTGGCTTGCACTTTCAATATATCATTCGTTTCTACTCCATTTCAATGAAAAGGACGCGTATAAAATCGAACAGTACACAGGTAACAAATCACCTAAGATTTCATTTATCGTTTGAATGATTCAGTAGGAACGCGCTTTACAACATTTACTTCTTTGATGTTTACGTCAATAGCGTCGTAAAGTTAAAATACTTTTGAAATAGCCCTTTTTGCTATGCTATTTTTGTGCTGAACTGTTGGTGCATAAAGGGGCTTTATGCTTTGACATACGTTTCTTGAGGCCTATTTGTGACACTGCTTTAAAACTCTTTAATTTTAGTATGTCATCCTCTTTTATCAAGACAAAAGTGTTGAACATTGGTTGCTCAGTTTATTTTTTTTTTTTTTGGTTCTTACCTTAGTATTTCACATCCGTTTCCTGAAAATCTAAAATATATGCACATAGCCTTTATGGACCAAATCCTCAAATATTCAGCAATGGTGGTATCTGATCTTTGCTGTAATTATACAATAATACGCATTATATGTTTCTGATTGCTCTGAAATATCTTTCTAATTGACTTTCACCGCATTATTTAGTTTCAAGTACTGAAAAATCTTTGTCTTCATGGATAACAAGGAATAGAAATCCTTGTCTTCATAGACCAAAAGAAAAAGAAATCTTTATCTCCATGGACCAAAAGGAAGAGAAAGCTTTGTCTTCCACTTACAACGCAATACACAATCTCTGTGCCACCTTAATCACGTCTTATCCAGTAAAAGTCGATCAAAACTATGACGTTGCTTTAATTCCATTGCCTTTCAGAAACGTACAATCGTCACACATTTTGTCTTTTGGTTATTGAATGAAAATACATACGCTTATTTGGCGCTGACAAATGTTTTGTCCTATACTGTTTTTGTTTCAAAAGAGAAACTTATGTGGGGTAACCAAACAAAGGCGAAAATTTAGGGATTTTGTCGTTTAAAATCGGAATTTCATTCTGTGCATTATAACCTTTATTCAAATATGTGCAGTTGTAAGGATGGCATGCGCTTGCTTATAGTTTCTCTACTAGAAAATATTCGTATGATGTAAATATAAAATATAAACATATGGCGTCAATCACCCTTCCGTTTTAAGTTTCGTTTGTATTTAAGATCAGGAAATCTGGCATCATGTGGTGAAAATGACACGTGTTTTAAATAACACATCGGGCATCACAAAAATAGTTCTCTTCTGCACAATTATTCGATTAAGAGAGACTCGTGATCGCTCAGTTCAATATCAGTTTCGTAGAATACCAATCATTTCTAGCTTGAGACAGGCCTGCTTTCTCCGTCAGATGGTGGAATTTTTTCTGTAACATATTTTTTTCAGTTTAAGACTTAGATTTTTTTAACATATTTACAAATGTTATAAAATCGATGGTGCCACAGAGTGTCTTTCCTTTATATTGAAATTAATCCTCTGTTTATTTACAAATTGTCAATACGGCTTGTGTCTTTGACCACTTGATTTTACCCTTAGTTTATTTTTCTTTTGCTTGCTTCTTTTTTTCATTTCTTAACCTGAATCATATTTTTGCTTTTCCATTACCTATCTTGTTCCCAATCTCTCTACGTAATCCTCATTCCATGGTATGGGAAAGCTATTATAGTATTCTATCAATATTAGGATTACAACTTACCTCCAGACGGAGACAAATATAAAAATAGGAGATGCGGCATGATTGTCCATGAGACAGCCACACACCAAGTGACCGTAGAATTTTAACTTCTACAGGCCCCATTATGGCCTTCAACAATGAACAAGAGTCCATACCATAACAGAAGCTGTAAAAGGCCCCGAAATGCAAATTGTGAAACTATACATAAAACACGACAATCGACCTTATCTAAAGCAAAAATGGTGAACATATAACAATAAATAACTAACAAAACAACAACGACTACTGGGCTACAGGTTCCTGGCTTGGGACAGGCACATGGTTTTACCTAGGCCCATATGGAAATTTATGAAAAAATTATTCTTGTCTGGAATTACTTCCTCCATTGGCACTTTACTTTGTTGAAATGGTCCTCAGGAGAACTTCTTTTAGAATTTTGTCTGTTGACCATATCCACCAACCAAGATGGTTGGACAGGTGAGGGATGACAGGCTCCTGGGAGCCTCTGGTTTGGTAATGTTCTAACTTAAAAATATGAAATAAATCCTCTAGTGTTTGGTCATTTGTCAAAACACTTTGATATTTCCAAGGAATGATGACTATTCCAGTCATGTCATGAGACCTAACATGACATCCATATCTTTTTTGCAAACCTGTTGGTACCTAAGAAGCTAAAATTTATTTTAAATGGCCATAAAAAATTAAATAGTGCAATATGTATTAAGAAGTTATAATTTAATAATTCCAATATTTAAATAATTCTGACATTCTATTTGGCAGTCAAAATAGTTCTTTACTTTGAGTTATATTATAGCTTTATTTTCACTTATTTGACTAATTAGCTGGAATTATAAGTAATAAATGCTATTTTTACAGAATTATTAACTTAGCTTTTCACTCACAAACTTTACATAAAGACCGCCAGACTTTATTCAGATTCGACTTTTTGTCCTGCAATCTACCATAGAAAAATTTGCAACACATGTGAAAACGATTAACATTTGCCTTAGTAAATTTTTTTTTTGTTTTCTGGTATCCAATGACAACAGATATAAATGACAAATTGTAACTAAGGTTTTGCTTAAAATAACATAAAGCCATACAATGTCAGTGAACTTTGAATATTTATGTGTGTTATACAGAAAAAAAATTGGCAAGTGCTTGGACTTTAATTCAATTTCATCATAAATCTTAAAGTTTGAAAAAAGATTGAGATTCTGTTGTATTCAATGGTAGGTGTAGTTGTTGGTCAAAAGATAGACTAACTATAATATTCTAAAAAAAATGTTATATATTTTTTTTACACAGATGCAGCCTATGGACTGATTCACAGCAAGTCAAAACTTTTCCAGTTTAACAGTAATAATGCTGTTCTACAGTTTATTCTGGAGGTAGGAATTGTGTAAATTTATCATTCCATGTTTCATTTTGGTTTTTTTTCATTTGAATGATTTTGAAACAAATATAGGTATTTGGCACACTTCAGAAATATTCTTTAATAAGAGATGTTTGTCATTTTTGCTGTATAATTTTCAAATGCACTTTCTCATTTGGTTCACTATTCAAAAAATATTTCACAATAGACAAAATTTTGAAAGATTTCATTTTGAGTGTTTCTTGTTTGAAGCTTAATATGTTTTTCATTAGAATGTATATATGGTTCAAGATTTTCATTTTAAAAGGAAGAAATAAAGAAACCTATCATCCAAGACCTTACAAAACAATATTGTTTTTGCTTGGTCTTAGTGGCAGTTAAATTAATGCATTAAGAAGCAGTGCCTTTGGACATTACAGCATTTGTTGGGATATTTAAATAGATGAACAATGTCAGAGAGACTGCACTCCAACCATGATAAAACAGGCAGTTTATGAATCTAGAGATCTCCACAAGGCCTTCAACAAATATGGAACACCAATATTTGTGAAAAGCTCTAAAAAGATTGGCCGTTGAAATTAAACTTCTACAGGTCCCATTAAGGCCTTCAACAATGAAGTGGAGTCCATTCTATAAAAGAAGCTGTTAAAGGCCCGCAAAATATGTAAAAATGTTTAATTATTCATAAAACATTACAATTGACCTAATCTATTGAGAAATGGTGAACAAATAAGTAATGCATATTAAAATAAAACAACCACTTGACTACAGGTTCCTGGCTTGGGACATGTGGTTTGATTAAACCAGTTTGTCAGCACATAACCCTCCCCCCTAACCTGGTACAGTGGTGTACATGATAAACATCTCTGTTGAAACTACATTGATAACTCCATTTTTTGTTTATTGCATAGCACTGTAAACAGGTTTAAATGGGTTTCAAAACTATCACAAACTGTCAAAAATGTCCAAATTATAAAGAATAAGAATTTCGCTAAAAAAGAAATTATGGTAACTTGAACTTTTTTCATATTCCAGGCACGTACAAGCACAATAACTTAATTGACTTGAAAAGTTTTCTGTTTACAGCTTCTGTTATGGTATGGACTCTGGTTCATTTTTGAAGGCCATAATGGGACCTGTAGAAGTTAAAATTCTACTGTCACTTGGTGGATGGCTGGCTCATGGACAATCAAGCCACATCTCCTATTTTTATAAGCAACATTCAATCAACCAATCAATTTTAACATTTAAATATTGTTGTAAAAAATGACTCATAGTGAGCTCATTTTTGCTTATATTTTTATATAGGTCATTATGTGAGTGATGTATATGATATAAAGAAATCTCATTGGTTTAGCTGTGATGATTCACATGTCTCCAGGACAACAGAGTTGGAAGTTCGGTCAAAAAGAGAGAAGAGTGGTTACATATTCTTCTACCTCAATAAGTAAGTTATTTACTGTCAATTTGGTAATTGTTATTTATAGTATATTAGTTTGAGCCAAATTGTCTGAGGACCTGTCTGTCATTCGGACATACAGCCTGATAGGTTTTGTCGGTCCGTAATTTTTTTTGTTTGAACGAAAATTTTCTACTACAGATCGCCCTTGCGTCAATAAAGTACATTACAGAACTTGTCACGGAACATATCAGACATATGGTCCGGAAAAAGATCGTAGTTTGTCTGTCCAGCGAAAATTTTATCTGTCAGAACCTTGGGAAAGACTGATATATTTAATATTTCTTAGAAAACTTTCAGATATTGTGAACTATTAAGAAGTATTCTCTCTAAGATTCAGGTGATGGGTGAATCGACTTAAAAAACACACTTAACTAACCATCTCTGTTCAGATATAGGTTTTGAAAAGGATTAAGAGATAATTTTATCCTTTGGCTTCAGTAGTTTTCTATAAGGTGTTTGTAAATTTAGTCATATTTGTTGGAGTTGTCTCTCTTTTTAGCTCACCTGGCCAAAGGCCATGTGAGCTATTACCATCACTTGGCCTCCGTGGTCGTCGTTAACAATTCTTAAAAAATCTTCTCCTCTGAAACTACTGAATGGATTTGAATCAAATTTGGTATGATTGTTCCTTAGCACAATGTGCACAAAATGTGCGTTGGGATGTTTGATTCTTCAAAAAACATGGCTGCTGTTACTCAAAATAGAACATAGGGGTCAGATAGATCTTTTTGGCATGTATCTCAAAATCCATTGACCTTAGCTAAATTCTGACATAGGGTAAAAGTGATCAGCATGATGAGATCTATCTGTGGTGAAAATTTCAGGAAAATTTCTTTTCTCTTGTTGGAGTTATTGCCCTTTTAAGACGTAGGTAAAGTCAAGTGGCTACTAGTTCTTTAGATTCGCTTTCTCCTAAAATCATAGATTCAAAAGTTTGAAAAAAATCATAGATTCAAAGGTTGAAAAAACTTTACTTGCTTTATTTTTATCACATTTTTGAAAATTTTCATCAATTTTCCTACATATTCAAATAAAAGATGTTCCTGCTCGCTCCTAAAATATACAAAAAAGATGAAAAAATTGTAAACTGCTTTTTCTGCATGAATTTTGAAGCTTTCGCTTCATATTTTACCATTATCAGAAAAAAATTGAATCTAAATTTTTGCTCGCACCTAATTTTTACATAAAAAAATCTGAAGAACTAGAAATTAATTTGGAGTGGCCTTATATGTGTTTCTTGTCTGTTTTTGTGAACTTGACTTTCTATTATCTAAAATTTGGACTTTATCCACAATTATTATACGACCACAAAAAATATGCGGTTTTATTATGTTATGGCGTTGTCGTCGGTGTTGGCGTCTTCTGTCTGTGGACACAAAGGTTTCCACAACTTATCTTTTGATGGGATGAACCGATTCTTTTGATATTTTGATACATTGATTCCTAGTATGAGAT
>JAULBM010301068.1:0-14799 GCA_032357055.1 Geukensia granosissima
TGCCCCTTTGGTATCTTCGAATTCCTTTTTCAGCAATATTTCAGTCATATCACGGCGGTCAGTTTTACTGATAGAGGAAGCCGGAGTATCCGGGGGAGAACCACCGACCTTGGGCAAACCTGACAAACCTTATCACGTGCGATGCGAATTAAACGCAACTCGTTTTTGTATGGTACAAACCCAGGTGCTAACTCACGCCGTATAGGTGATAGGATACAGTGATCTGTACAGGTAATTTAAAATCAACTACCTAGACCACTCGGCCACCTAGGCCCCGAACCCTGTGGTAAAAAATTTGATCTTTGTAAATTTTTAATCTTTAAAATTATTTCAAAATTCAAAATTCAAAATTTTACGGAACAGACGGAATTGAGTACAATATCGAAGGAAACATAAACTGCAAAACCACAAATCTGATATATTCCGAAATCTGACAATGTGATAAAATGATGTTAGTTGGACAAACAGGATATACTTTTTACCAGCGCATGCTACTCAACTTTTCAATGATTCGCACAACGCAGGATATAAGGCAGTTTCCCAAAAAATTGACCTATCCACGAGTCTGTTTTTATTGTCTTTTTCTTTTTCATATTCTTCATGGCATCAAATATGGAACGAACAACCAAACATGGATCCACAAAAACCTATTAAAAAACAAAAATCATAGATCAAAACGTAAGATGTGCATCTTGAAAACATCAGAACTATGACAACCACAAGTCTTATGGTTCCTCTCTTAGGACAGGCACTTAAAAGTTTGTAGAACAGTCACACATTTTCCACCAAATGACAGTCAAATTTTTACGTCTACAGGTTCCATTACGGCCTTCAAAATTGACAAATTAGAATAGTCGAAAACCGTTTGAAAGTATAAGTGACACGTAGCACCAAAGAAACAAATACGCCAAAGGTGCAGTCAAAGAATGAAAAAAAAATATTTCATTTTCAAAAGCCCGACAAAAAAAAGACTAAATGTCAAAAACAACAAGAGCTAAAATTTAAAATAAGATTGAAGAGCTTGTAAAAAAATGCAACGTGTAATGTGGTAAACATTCGTCAAAAACGAACACTCTATAACTATGAAAATATAAGGTTATAAACTTCAAGCACGGGGAAACACAGCATGAAAAACAAACCATGCAAGAAATATAAAACTTGTAGATGTGGCATGGTTGTCCATGGTACAGCCATCCATCAACTGACAGTCGAATCTGAATATGTTTTACAGAATATGTCTGTAAATTTTGTAATCTAATTCCGATATAAATGGTTGTGATTTTGTTCTATTGGTGATTCTGAAATTTTTTAAAAACTTAATATCTTTTTGCAGAAATATACATCTCCTGACTTACTACAAGCTACAAAAGGTAAGAATATCAGAGTTTCATGTACATGTATAGTATACTGCAATAACTAACTAGACAAGGAGAAGGAGTTGATGTGACCTCTTATGTTTTACATACATATTGCATTTACATCTTTGTGGTCAATATTTTAACAAAATAACCCTACTAAGGTAAAACCGAAACATAATAACGTAGTGGTGTTTAATGCACATTTTAATATACACTTGTAAGGTTTGAATAATTTAAGATATAAATTATTAAATGCAGAAGTGAAATACGTGTAATTTAATTTTTTATGCAGAAAAATAATGTGTACTCCTGCCTACAATCTCATGATATTTTGCAATCCGTCACAGTACCACCTAAAGTGTTTCAAGTCAACTACTTTGTGCAAATCTTTCTTTTATAGGATTATGTGCGGTAAGGGCCTTTCTTGGTATAAAATATAACTTCTTCGAATTCACACTTTTGTTCTTAAATAATTCTGAGGTGTGTAATCGATCAGAACAGGATGTTTTTTCGAATCTAAATAAAGGTATTTGTGAGTCCAGTGTAGAAAACCCATGCGGGAGATCAAAAGACCAAAAAGACAAGACAAATTTGAAACAAAACTAAAAGATAAAACGTTAAGAAAAAAGCTTGGAATCCACGATTTAGACTATACATTATAAGAAATATTTGCTTTTCCCACGAATGGTCCATATTGTGCTGTTTTGACAGCATGTGGGTAATAGAAAACATATAGCGCATGAAAGAACCAAGTGAATATTTAAACGAGAGGTAAAATTTATTTAAATGTATAAGCTGTAAAATTGTCAATTTTGTTCTCGCCTGTGCTTGATATTTTTGGATCAAAAAACCATAAGCTAAATTTACCGCATTTTAAAGAAAACGCACAGATTGGCTTTTTGTTGACTTTATAATTATACCCATTAGGACGTCATGTGTTCTGAGATTGTAATTCTTTTTGTGTTAGGTGGATCTCCACTTTTTGGCAAACAGGAAATAAACTCCTGAATTAAAATCTAAAACATCGTTGAAAAATTAGTCCATGTCAGCCCCTTTTTACACCTTGTCCTTACATCTTAATTGTCCACTTAAGTTTAATGTAGATAAGTTTTATTATACGATGTTGAGTATTCATTGTATTTTACGAATAAGCTTAATAAAGCCCATCTGAAGAGCAAAATATGCATATATATTCATCCTCTAAGTGTCTCAGTGTTGTTTATGATAAAGCACCTGTCAATATATATGTCTTTTAAGTGACAAAACCCTACAAAATATAACATGTGTATAATAATTTTAAAAAAATCGAATACAACACCCTTGTACAAATAAAAATAACCTAAATGACAAAAGTCTTACGAATATCTGTTGGATATTAAGAGACTATTGTTAAAACGATAAATAGACCGCAATAGTCTCAGCAATATTTTTATCTATATATTATATATATTTATAGACGGTGGGGTATTGCCAAAAGTGTGTTCAGTATGCAGACTTTTCCCCGAATAGCTAAATGTTTTGTTACTGACTGTGAATGTTTGTGTAAAAAATATAGTTGTCAATTGCAACAATTACATGTTAATGTTATTAATGTTCATAATAACTGACATTTTTTAACCAGCAACTAAGGTTAATATTGCAAAGTACTGTAGCGTCGTCTGCAGATTTGCAAGGCTAACGGCTTTACTTGTAATAGACTCAAATGATTATTATTTGTACCGGTAAAAAATTAAGTGCCTGCTTCCGTTGGAAATAACACTAAAAAATTATTCAAAACCTCTCAAAATGTAGGACGACAGCCATTCACAGTATTTTGCACAATTAGTATCTTATTCCCTAATGAAAAACGACCGTAGTCGGAACGAAAAAATATTTAATCGTTTAATAGTGTATTTAGAACATAATCTTCTTTTTCTTTTAAAGCATATCTGGAACCTTCAAATTAACTTTGAAAGTTTAATTTTATTATACAAATGAAAATTTAAACAGTAATCACACAATTATCTAATGTTATATGAATACATTTTCATCACTCTTTGATGATAATGGTAAATTTATGAAACTCATAATCATAAATTTTTCACTTAAAATATTGATACTTTGGTCAAACCATGATTTAATCTTCATAAATCTGATTCATTCAGTGAATACCATGACAAATCTTAAATATGAAGCCAAAAAAAATCAGAAATTAGGCTCCTCCAGAACTAATAACTAAAAATGAGGTAAATAAGATGGAATTTGCCCTATATTTGCCAGCAAATATTCATTAATAATAGAAATAATAGTCATTTATGGCGTAAAAAAACTATTTCAGACATCAATAAAGCAAAATTAATTTAAAAGTCATGCTTCTTATATGAATCGCAAGAGAATGTCCGAACAAAAGAAATGTGCACATTTTTTTAAATTACTTTATCTAGGTAAAACCGCCCAAAACGAAGATGGTCGACCTTCAATGTTAAATCTCCACAGAGAATTTCAGGGGCAGATAATAGTATGCACAAGTTTATTTAATGGCACTTAACATAAACCGTTAACTGTGGGATAATTCTGTCTTTTGATTGAATATAAATACAAAAGTCGAAACGCACAAATAATTTTATAAAGCTCGAAAATCACACTCCAGAAAAGACTGACGTAGAGTATAGATAGAGTTTTTTTGCAGTAGTAGAAAATTCTTTAATCCTGAAATCTCACCCTTTGTCAGTTTTCCGTCCATATTTTAATGTTTAGAGACTTTTTTGCCAAATAACAGTTAGATTTAATTACATTAGTGTTTATTTTGTCAATTTAATGAAGAAAAACATCATTTTATTACCCATTTACAAAGCCTTTTCCATAAATAATACAATGTTTGTGCTTAATTGAGGGTAAGGGGACGTATTATTTTATTATAAAGATAAAAAAATGTCCAAATCCTACCAAACTTGCTTCAAAATAAAGATATTTGATGTATGAACAAAATAAATAAAATATCAAAACATTCTCCTCAGTAGCTTTTTAGCAATCTGCCATAAACTGCTACAATTGGGGAAAATTTGAAATCTTAAAACATCCACTATTTTTCTTTTTTGGCTACAAAAATATCTTTGTTGAACATTGTTTGACTTATCTTGGTGCAACTTATCAATCAAACGATGTTAAATGCAAATTTTCTCCAAAAAAGCAAACATTCACAAAATAACAAAATTGAAAACCTATTTTTTGTTTCTTTTCAGCCTTTTTTTGTTAGGGGTCAAGTTTTAGATATTACTACTACAGTAACTTCAGTTAGTCGAGAAAGCCCAAATATTTTTGGCTCATTTGAAAAGAAATGCATGTGGCTTTCCATTGATAACAAATTGATAGGTCTTTATGTAATAATGGTGCTATTAGGGCTCTCGGCAACATATTTACCTTAAAGAACTAAGATCTAAAAAATCTGAGGGTGGTACTTAACTTTGTCCTGGCATATATAGTCTATTCCAAAATTTTTTGGAACATCCAAAGTTCTTTAGTATAGACCGTAGTACATCAAAAAGTCATATGTGGTAGAGTCCGGGGGCGGTGAACGGTAGGTCGATCTGGCAAACGGACTATAATAATTTTGGAATTATTAAGAATTGTTTAACACACATTTTGTCCACTGCAAATCATCATCATCCTTAACATGTTATCATATATCAAGTGACATGGTCATTAACATTTCAAAATTACGGTTTGCTAGCTGGTTCCTAAGGACAAAAAGGTCATATCCAGTTTGAAATATTGTTTATACTACTCATAGCCCTCTAAATTTGGAAATGTTTTGTTGATAAGGAATTTTTATACGGTTTCTGCGGGCATATTAAGTTAAATTGGAATTGGTCCAAATGGGGAAAATGCATAATTTATCTGAGTTTAACTTTCATTCATTTAAATTGATAATATCATTTCCGCTTTTTATAACATTTTTCTATTTGTGACAATTCTAATGTAGACTAACTACTTTCATTTTGGGTTGTCAATGAAAATATAGAAGGTCGCCTGAAAGACACCTGACATAAGAGTACCCATCAAGTACCTTAACATGTAATCCAAAACGTGCAGTGGCATACCCTAATACAGAAACACCTGTTTAAGCCGACCACTTTCAGGACTGAAAACAATGACCGGTTTAGACGGTGAATCGGTTCACCATGGTTTTACAATTTGACCGGAAGTGAGATTTATTTCTCGGAGTTACAATTACCTTTGAAAACTAAACATTGGTTGTACATATGATTTAAAGCTAAACAAAATTTAAATAAAATAAAATAATTTTGTGTTTTATTTAGGAAAATGTGTTGAACGTATCGCCGCCTCGGTGTCATGCTCGTCGCTTTACTCCGTTTATTTCATTGTTCTTTGTTTGGCATTATCACGCGTTTGAAGGAAAAAATCTCCACTATTATTTCTGATAAAATCGTCGAACATTCATGTCAACATCCGGGTTTGAATCTCGCTCTCATTCACAACGAAGTTCCGTACAGGAATAAAAATCGTAGACAAAATTAATAATAATTCAGCATTAAGAAACTTGACTGTCGTCTTTTTTTCATTTATTTCCAGGGATTTTCGGTTGATCTCACGTAAATAAGATATGTTTTGACATCCGTATGCCTCTGAACATTTTGCCAAACATGACATTGTGAAGTATAAGAAAATCGGTATTTGCGTTACAAACGTTTAAGTTATTTCAAAGGGGAACAACTATATAAAAAGACTAGGTAAACCTTTAAATATAAACTTTATTTTAATATTTAGAGAAAACAGCTTTAGTTTTCAGCGTAGTGATGTGTGTTCTATGTTTGTCTTTCATTTTATTTTGTTGGTCATGGTCTTGTCAGTTTTCCTATTCCTAAAGATTTCTATCTGCCCCTTTGGTATCTTTTCCCAAATATATTGTATTTTATTTAGTACAGACACTTTACCGAGAACATGTTATTTTGTGCAACAGAATTTGAAATGGCCTGGTCATTGTCATGGTTTTTAACCCGCTTGCGTGGTTCTTTATGTGTGTTCAAGACAAAACATACAAAACGTATTAGGTTTCAGTGATCTATTTTTGAATGAAAGTTGCTGCGTAATCTATTATAAATATTGTTTAAAAAGAATCTTCGAACAGGATAGCGCTGATGTCTAGGTAAGGGGCATAATAAAAGCTCACATATTTCCTAATTTTTCGGATTTAATTTTTGGCATTTGAGTGAAGGATAGGGGGTCATATCAAGTCCGTGTATTATATGAATATGTAGATCTATATGTTTTTGTTAAACTAATTTGTATTGTGTATTGTGTTTTTGTGTCTGTGTTTCTCTCTGACTAGTTTGTTCAAGTTCTTCTCTAGAAATAAAAGATGAACCTAATAAACCTGATCTTTTACTCCCCTAAAAAACTAAAACTTTGTTTATATGTGATTATTCCCACAACCATGTTAATTTCGTTAACTTTTACATATTACTATATATTAGGAAGGTTAGGTTGTGTGTTTTTTCCTTTATTTAAGGAGGTTCGGGTGTCTTCCGCCATCTTGGATCGCAAACTTGTGGTATTGACTTTTTCAATAATTTCAAATAATATTTTCCGGAAAAAACATATTGTTACGAAATTAAAATTGAATAATCATATTGTAATTCTTCATTTAATGGCATATTCGTTTTTTATGCATTCATAGAGGTTGAAGAGCTTTTTAATATTTTAAAAATTGAACGTTGTCAGGGGAGGTAACTCCAATGACTAAATTTTATAAAGGATTGCACTACAGAATTATTGATTTTTTAACATAGCAAGAAAACGAGATCGGTGATTCTAATTTTTTTTTTTATTTTCTGATAATATATGATAAAAGCTATCTTTTCATATTTTATTTCAGAATTCTATCGTTTAATGTACTCTATATCGAGAAAAATGTAGTTTTTCCCTATATAATCAACAGAAAATGCAGAATTTTGCACTAGCCATTGCTTGAAAACGAGACCGGTGACAAAAACATTTGATTGCAATTTTTCGAACAGCACAATATAGGTTATCTCTTGACAAAGTAAAAAAAATTCTATCGAATTTTATTTAGACCCCCGAACCTCCTTAAAATAACAAATATTCCGAAGCCAAATTCAACTGTGTGTAAATTGCTTTTCTGAATAAACCTTCATCAGACTTGCTATAGGCCAAATATAGGAGACCAGTCAAACTTTTTGAATTTTTAGTAATACTGATGGGCCAAATGAAATATGTAGTTCATGAAGAAATCAACATTGATCAGCCAAATATAAAGATAATAATAAGTGAATTTTACAAATTAAAATGAAGAAATGATGTAAATTGTATCTTCCCAACATACATTTCATTATTAGATAAAAAATAAGAGAATACTCCACGTAGCACAAGAGAAAAACTCCGTAATAATATTTCTGTTTAGTAGGGGAAGTCTTCTCTGTGGACTTAAAATTAGCAGGTAAGTTTTTATAACTAAATGAATCTGCTTTTCTACATGATGTTTAGTCAAGAACCAATTTAGAAAAGAGGAAGTAATCAAGTTGAATTTTTCACTCCAGATTGGTACTGACTAAAGGTAAAATAACTTACCGTCTAATCATATTTTTTGTATGCCACACAGAGGGATAAGCATCCTTTAACACTGTTTTATAGTTTCTATTCAGATCTCTTCCTGCTAATGAACACCTATAGTTCCCCACGATTACTCCATCAGGATTTAACATTGGCACAATTTTAAATATAAATGTATCTCTCAGCAACTGGAAGAAAAGAACAGATCGGTTAATATTGAGAAGCACTAAAATGTCAAACACTTTCAAAGCCAGAACATTTCACCAATGCTAAAACACAGCTTTTTTTCCTAAAGCATTAGACATCTAAAGTTCAGTTCAAATCTTTTAATATTCACATAATAAAGGAGAAAAAAATTACCTCATTGAAAAATTACATAAGATCTTTTATCTATTGTTTAAAACAATCTCATTAACAAACTCTACTACTAGAATTTTTTGACTGTATTTTGGTGTAGAAAATATGCATTTATACATAATACGCATGGCCATTTTAGCCACCAAAACCTAGGAAAAATTCTAGTTCATATATATTATACGCAAGGACTTTTGTTAAGAATGTCCGAGTAAAGATCGTCATGATCATACAAGTTTTCACAACTGTCCAGTAAATACATTTTTTTGATCGGGTGATCTAGTCTTCATTTCTTCTTATTTAACGTTTAAACAAGTTTTTATTAAAAAATAAGCTGAAATAGCAAAGAATATGAAGAAAATAATGACTAATTTATAACCCGGAAGTAACAGTGCGTAAAAATATCTTTCCGAGCTCGATCCGGAACAGCAACTAATCCGTGTTGAATATATCTCCGTTTTTTTTTTAACTTTCAAGAAAAAAGAAACTGTTTTAATTATTTTTTACAGAAATTTAGGAAAAGTTTTCAATTATCAGCTACCTTTTGATAACCATGAGATACTTAAACTACTGTTGAAACTTCTATCACTTTACGATCACGTGATGTTTTGCTTTGTTATATTACTAATGGCAGCAAGTGTAAACAATGTTTTCTTTTTTCGATATATGAAAGAAAATACCTATTACTGTCATAGAACAAAATGAATTCAAGTGGGTGAAATTTGATATATATTTCATGTATTGCCAAAAGCTTTCTTCTCTTGAAACTTTATCAAAAAGGGAGACGAATAGTCAATCTGACAACTTGGGGGAAAATCTCCAAACATGTAGGGGTACACTGTACAAACACCTAACCCCATGAAATGCTTTTAGGGTAAAAGATAGCATATAATCTATAGCCAAATATGGTATTTGACAAAATGTGTCCCATACCTTAGCATCAGCAGAATTACCAGTGAGGTAATCCAGAAAGCCCTTCATCATCCAACTAGCATTACATTCACCAGGGTGTACCCGAGACGTTATCACAACAGCTTTCTTGTGCTAAAAGAAAAATCATACTGCTTAGTATTCTTATTAAGATTTAAAAGAATTTGCATTTAATAAATAATCTGGGTGTAACTGTAACTTCATCATTACACCTTCCTTTACTCAAATAAGGGATAATTTTGCTGACCTCAAGAAATATCCGAAATAGCCAAGAAGAAGTCAACATCCACAATAACATTAGAATCATAATGGACAAATCCAGACTGCAATTACTGTGTTCTTCGTATTAAGCGCCCCCTCACCTTGATTTTGGTTGGCGCCACCCCAAACTCACATACTTGCAAGATTGAAGAACAAAAAGTTCTTTGAGAAAATTGCAATTTGATATCCAGAGAATTATTCATTTTGGTGATTCTCAACTAGGGGAACAAAAAATACTTGAACCAGACATGAATGAAATCTGGATTTTGCCAATTCTAATAAGAGCCCCGTGGTTTGATTTTTTAAGGTTTTTTGCAATCAGTTGAATGTAAAAACTCTCTCAATTCTCAAACATAGGGTTGTTGATTTTTTATTATTTTGCACAATCATACTGCAAGATGAATTCCAAATAGAACACTTCTGGAGGGAGAGAATGTTTTTCAGAGATATCTTTAAATATTCCTATTTGTAAACCACAAATATGTCTAAATCTAAGCATTATTTTTGTCAACTGAATGTAAATTTAAACTGCCTACCCTGCATTGAAACCAAGTTTTCAGTCCTTACACTGTGTAATTTATTGTTTGATTGTAAAGATTTTGTTTCTCAGTTAACTAACTGACATAATTTTATATCAAGCTCCATCTTGCTCCAGTTTCAAATTTGCAATAAAATTTCATTCTTTAAAAGTTTTTGCCAGACATCTCAATTTCTAGTAATTTTCATTTTTATTAGTTACCTGAAAAATGAATAAAACTGGTTTCTATTGTGCATGATTTAGATTACAGGCAATGCCTTGAATTACCTTGATATCCTCGGGTGCTTGTGAAGGGGAGGTAATTGTGAGTACGTAGACTAGATTTCCTGCTAACGTCCGACAAAGAACTCTCTGTTTACAGATCTTGGATTTGATTGGATCATTAGACAGATCTAATAAATAATCCTACAAAACAGAATAAAATCTTATAGTAGACATATCTTACTGTTTTGGGGAAAATTTACTTCAAATTTAAAAGTACAATACCTCTTGTAACAACATTACTCCCTTACATTGAGTACTACTATCAAACTCCAGTGTCATTTCTAGAGTTAACGTCTTTCATAAGTACATAATTCTAGTACTGTAAAAATGCTGCATTTCTATTGGGCAGAACCATGACAACAGAATAGTTTATACAACAATAAACAATACTGATGATGTTGAGAAATAAATTAATAAGCCTTCAAAATGGTCCTTCTCTTGGAATCAAACTGAAGCATCATTTTCACAAATTATAACTGGATTGTTTGCATTGAAAAATGTCAATAAAAACAAAATCCAGTCTATTTAAACATGTCAAATGGGGCTTAACATACCTACTCCTTTTATCACTTATTCCACTTCTAGAATTGATTTACCTGTAGGTCTGTGTATGTGTATGGAAAACAATGGGCAAAATAAACAGTGTCTTGATTGTGGGGTAATTGAACTGTCCATGTTAACGAGTAAAATGATTTCTCTCCCCTTCCTGACTGGTACCTGTAAAAAAAATAAAGATATTTGCACAGTTAAAAGGTTTTTTTTATTATATGCAAAACAATTCTGACACTCTTGTATTTGAGATAAAGGAGACTTCACTTATGCAGGAAAAGGGTGTTAAAAATCTTTTACAGTTCTTTTACTTCAACCAATTCCCAGTAATACAGGAAATAAATTTATTTATAGTATGGTGGAATAAAATATGCCATCTGATTTTCCCATTCCTTCATTTTTGGCTTGAACAAGCCTTTTTATTTTCTTAAAACCTGTGAAAACCATAGTTCATTATTCAGTTTCCACTCCTTCACCATGGACATGGACATCCAGTGGACAGCAAAAATAGACTTTAAATCATTCTTAACAATTATTTCCCTATTGGTATGACAAGGATCCAACATGTATGTCATCAGAAACATACTCATACCAACATACATTACAGAAACTTCTAAAAAAATTTTGATGAAAAATCCTTTTTAAATGATTTTTCAAAGACCCCTTTCCACAAAAGAGATGCTTACCCTTCCAGAGAACCTGATCTCAATCTTTTTTGTAGGGGAGTTTGTGGAGTCCAATCCTTTGTTTTTTTTGTTTTCATTTTTTCTTTTAAGTTTTTTTTCAAATAAGTCTTGTTTCTCTGAACTATCCATTTTTGATCTTGCACATGGATATTCTACTATTCTACACTTGACCTATGAAAGTGATCCATCAGATCCAGATCTAAGATATTCAGTATTTGTACAGTAATTGATAATTTCCTATTCCTCACTATCATCTGTGGAAATGAAATGTGTGTCTTACTACAAGTACAGTTGATGTAACTGCCTTATTTTAATAAGATGATAACGTCAAAAAAATATATTGGACATGACCTGTTAACAAACTGTGCACAAGTGGACCTGTCAAACTTAATGCAAGCTGCAGTGTAGTTTAAAATACAAAATTACAGTAAATTTTTTCTCAAAAAAACCATAAGTGTTTTGTAATTCACTTTTTTTTCACCCCTGTAAATATAAACCTACTTTAAATTATTTTTGTAGTATTTTATTTCAGCACCACATCTGATCCATCCTATCTTTTTAGTTTGTGCATTTTTCTCACTGTACATCAACGGTCTCATTCCATAATTATACAAACTGTCGGGCTGTAAAACAAATTGAATGAATGAGGTAAAAAACTTACATGAGTGTGGTACAGGGTTATTTTCCTGCAATGTTTTTACCCATTTTCATGTCATGTGTTGTCGTGCTTGAGGGTTGTTATATGTCATGTTTCGTGTGTCTTGATAAAAATGCAATGTGCAAGCCATATTATAATTTTTCATTCCGCGTGAAATAACATTTTATTTCTCGTATGTCCATGCACCGTACTGCCCTGTACCAACCTCTTACATGTACAAGCATTAATCATTAGCATAAAACATTTTAAAACTCTATATGAATAAAATTGAAATTAAAAGATTTATGAAATCAGACTTTCTCAATATATAAAAATAATATGCAAGTAAAGCTTCCTATAAACAATGCAATATACCAGAATATATAAAGCATTCCGATATTTTGTAAGCAAAATCTCTAACTAAACATATAATATGAATGATGGTAATCTTTGTTGAGTAATGACACTTGATTAGACTATAAAGCCATGTGACATAGATTGGTTTTGATGCCAATCTGTTCTACATGTTTACTAGTGTCTTGATCTAGGATTGATTAATGTCAATTGTTCCATGGGTATCTGTGGATGAGCGTCCCAATTTGTCTTTATGACCTCAGGAAACACTCTTGACCATTTCCATCTAACTTTGAATAGGTCAATCACGTTCAGACTGCTAAATGATCTCCCCTGTGGCATGTATTAACCTATAGTCACTCAAGCAATTGAAAGAGTTTTTAAGACTGTTTGGTAACTGGAATGAAATTTTTCTTCCAACAGGTGTTAAAGGCTTTGCCTCCTTATAGGGTTGGAAGAAAACAAGACCAGCATGAAAATGGATACGATTTCATCTGTTTGACACTATCATTTAAAGATTTAAATTAATAACATCAAAAACATATTCTCAAAAGAAAATTACAAAAAAAGAATAGCATATCAACATGTATTATTACCTTCATGAAATTCACTATAGTAAACCTATAAGTCATGTTGGGTCGAGTGTTAGAAACTCTAAAATAGAACCACTGAGTATTCTTTGTTGTATATAAATCATATCGCAGCCAAAGCTCATAATCTGTTTCATTTCTGAAAGATAAAAATATATGTTTAGAGACTGGTATAGAGAATCCTACATTGTTAGCTATTGATTATCACTTAACAGTAAAGACAGCTAAACTTTCAAATTTTAAGCATCTGCAAGAAATTGGAGGTGTGATAAGGGCCTTAAAAATTAACTTTTTTGAATGCACACAATTTTGTTCTCAAAATATTTTTAAGGTGTGTAATCGATCAAATCATGGTGATTTTTTCGAATATAAATGCAATGTATCTGAGATTTTAACTGTAGAAAATGGGACAAATAATCCCATTTGCTGGTAAAATTGCAAATTTGTGCAACTTTGACAGCATTTTTGTACTTGGAAACATAAAGTTCTTGCAAAATGGTGTAAATATTCAAATGAGATAAAATTGATAGAAGCAATTTTAGAAAGTGAATGAGGAAAAGGTATTGAAGTATATATACAGTAACAACGTTTCTATCATAAGTTATACGGTAAACTCCATGTTCATTTGAAGTGTTCGCTATTTTCTAGAGGTTTGTACTAAGTAAATACTTACACTTGAACAGCTCTGGCAAGATTACCACTCTCAAATCTAGAATCGAACAGAAGAGTTTTGTCCTCAGCTGATTTCAGATTACAGGCAACTTTTTCTGGTCCAGTCCGACATCCATTCACTCTTGATCTCATAAACTGAAATAAAAAAAAACACCAAATCTATAAAATTACACAAGTAATCTGTTTTCAAAATTTGTGAACTTTTCACAAAAGGTCATAAAACTTGCAATAACTCATAAGTCCTGTTTTTCTTAGGTAAGTTATGACTGCTTGTAGCATTTAAGACCTTTTGTGAAACATTCACCTGATTACTGAAGATTTTTACAGATGTGGATTATTTTTCTTTCAAAAAGCCAAGAAATCATTGACAAAAATAGATGGATATGTGGACAGAGAAGTACGGATGTGGGGAAAACTGAATGCCCCTGTCACCTTAACACTGTGAGAATCTGACAGCATTTGATAATTTGAGGTTAGAACAAATGGAACCACGGCTGAACGCACAGAAAAGGGGGTTTGCATTTCCCATGGTGTTCAAGTCTAAGTTTGAGCTACCCATGTTCTACTGTATATAGATCGAATATTATCCAAATTTTCTACGGGCAGTTTAAACACTTACAAAGCAAGCCTTGGGTTCATACATATACACAAGTCTGCCACCATTTTCTTCTCCTCTGACCATTGGTGTTTTTTCTACTCCAGCTAAATAAAAAAAATGTCCCATATATAAACATCTGAGCAAACATAAATGCTAGAATAAGAAAAGAAGTTCAATTTTCTTTTAATTTGTGATCAGTTAGATGGATGACAATTTTAATTTTTCCAGCACATCTACATATTAAATTTACTGCATAGGCCTATACAAGTTCAACTGAAGTATGTAACACAGTCTTTCCCAAATGCCGTCGGTCCGACGGTCCTGACAGGTAAAATATTGGTCGGACAGACAAACTGCAATTTTTTTCCGGACCAAATGTCCGACTTGTTCCGTGACCGGTTCCGATTCTTAATTTTGAATGCATGCGCAGTTACGAAA
>JAULBM010301079.1:0-14799 GCA_032357055.1 Geukensia granosissima
TGTTACTCCAGCTTTTGTTTTCAATGTAGTGTTGTGTGTTCTATGTTTGTCTTTCGTTTCATTTTGTTGGCCATGGTCTTGTCAGTCTTACGACTTAACGATTTCTGTCTGCCCCTTTGGTATCTTCGAATTCCTTTTTTTTATTCAATTTTTTCTTGAAAACAAAAATTGAAAACTCTTAGATGAAAAGATAATTTTTTTAAATTATTATAGCGACAAATGCACTATGATTTTGAAGATTTTGATTTGTACCTCGTAAACAAGAACGCTGACCTTCCATTTTTATTACATTTTTCTGAAATCATATTATAAAAGCTATCCTTAAAATCTTATTTAAAAATTCTGCTGATTTTCTTGTATCTGCGGAATTGTGAATAGTCCCTATAAAAGATTGTAAAATAAGCTGTTTTTGTACCAGCAGACACTCGAAAACAAGGACGGTGACATTATAAGTTATCTGGATATTTTGGGGAATATCGTCTTTTCACAGACGATAGACGCCAAAATATAGTCAGGTTACATTTATATCTGAAGTTGTGACACTTGATGTGACATTTGTCCGCATTAGTGAACGGCTAACGATAGACTACAAAAACTTGGAGATTAAGTTTACTTTGTTTAGTAAAAACAAAATATGAAATTCTGACCATTAAAAGAAATATAACTACAAATTCTCAAAAGTTATTTCTGGTCCAAAGATTAAAAATAAAAAAATACCAATGTTGAATATATATGAAGAATTTTCGTATGCTATATGTACATTTCAAACAGTAACCTCTCATCATAGCATTAGAATCATAACGTAGGAAGTCCAAGATCCAAACTAAGCAAAAGAAGCACTCAAATTCAAACAAATCCAAATGGGAAGCCAAATCAAACGGCAGGGAGATCAACTAAGTGCTAAGCTTTTCGAGGCCTTTCCGTATTATCAGTGTTTTAGAATTTTTACAAATGTAGCTTTGTGTAATAATATTATTTCTTCAATGAAACTGCTCCGGTCCATTTCTATTTTGATTGTTGGTCAACATATCGAGTGCAAACGTTAATGAGGACAACTATTCCAACATTCACGCTTTAACTAGTTTGGATATAGAGTTTTGTAAGAAGTCACGAGGTAGTTAAACTTGTTGCCGATTAGCTGGCGCACTGTACACTTCAGATATATTTATATTTTTTTCTCAAATGTATGAATAATACTATCTGTTGTAAGTTTAATTACTGGTGTACCTTAACATAGGTTAAAAAAATGGAGGTTTTGACATCGCTTAACTAGTTCAAATTATGTTGCCTGCGTCTGGCCTAAGATTTCTTGGACTTATTTTCACTGCATAGCTATCATTAATGTGTTGATCAACATTTTGAAGGTCACTTAACAGAACAAAATTTCACAGATTCTATATTATGAGGTCTAATGTTGCACCTCCTATTTTATTTTTCAAAAAAAAAAACAATATTTAAAATTTTGCTGCAATTTTGAGAAAAATGCAGTGAAAAAAGGGAGTACCATTAATAATCTGCTACTCTTCCTTAACCACTCCATAGCAATTAAAATAACTTTCACATATTATTTATCAATAAATGTAGTAATGCACCTTTTTTCCCCCAGGAATTCAATGCTGTAAAATCTTACAGCAATTTTGACTTGCATTATGCTGAAAAGAGAGGGGTAGTCATTTCGAATCCGCTGCTCCTTTTAAACCAATCAACAGATTTAAGCACACTTTCAAGGCAAAAAGATAGCGAAACATGTGTTCCTGTGAAGACTCAATACTAAGTTCTATAAGTGTTTTGTGTAATGTTGTTTGTTACCTATTCCCACTTATTGTGCTTATCCGTATTGTCTGTCTGATGACTTTCCTGAGATCTTTGAACTGATTTGGTTATCCTAATGATTCAGACGTCTTTCTATTTTATTTATCAAGATTCTTGCATTCGTAAATATCAATTATATACTTTTTTGTTATTTGACAGTCGCTTTATGACAGTAAACTGAAATGTCATACACATACTCGACAAAAATCTAAGAATATTAACGTTGATTTATTATGTTATTATTGAAACTTGTTGCTAAGCAGATCTTAACAGAAAATAATACGAGAGTCATATAGACACAATCTATTCAATATAATGACAGGGAAGAAAATAAAACATTTTCTGAAGTTGTTCTTTTGGAAATATATCCCATAATCCTGTCGTCTTGAAGTTTTATTACTGGTTCAATTACTTCAGTGGCGTCAGTTTTAATTCCCATTACATCTAGCTAAATAACCGTTAAATTATCTCCTCTATTTTATAATACAACTACAGGGCATAAATTATATGGAACATACGACCTACAATGTTTTATTTCAAGTAACCAGAAGCCATGTTTAGAATGGTACAATATTAATATACTATCAGTACACAATTAACATATCATCAAAGAAAGGAGAAACATATGTTGAATTTATCTACAATTTAAAAAAATTTATTATGAAAATTTTTCTCAACTTTTTCCATGTTTCTTCAAAATAAAATGTTTTGTCTTTTGAGAAGTAAACATTGTTTTAAATATCAAGTGTTTCTTCAGTAGTCATAATATTTAAACTTGGATATATATACGTAGTACGAAAATATAATAATGGAGATTAAGAAACAATTACCTGGATGTTGAAAATTATGCAGTCCTTAGACACCAAAAATTTTATACACCACCACCTTAAAAAACTTGCAAAAATGTATTTTTTTTTGTCTTCTTTTGCTCGGGAAATTTTGAATCAGTAGAATTACAATACACCTGATGATGATGATGACCGAAAAACTTCCGAAATGATGACTTTATTTTTTCCAACAGAAAATTTATTTGTAAGCAGTAACCATTTGTCAAAATTCCTAATAGGAAACACAAGCCTTGGAAAATTCTAAATTCTAAAACACTGAAAATACGGAAAAGTTTCGAAAAGTAACGCACTAAGTAGTTGTCCCTGCCGTCGGATTTGGCTTCCCACTTCAATTTGCTTTTTGTTTGAGTGCTTCTTTTGCTATATTTGGATATTTGACTTAAAATGTTTCGGTTCTCATGTTACTGATGAGATCTTACTCCTTGAAATGTACATAATATAGCATACCTTAATTTTCCATATTTAATTAACATTGGTAATTTTGTATTTTAGAGTAACGTATCAACTGAGAGATATATTCTCCATTAGCAGTTGCTTGAATATTTCAAAAAATTAACGAAAAGTTCACGATGGTAAATCGCTTTTATCGTAAAATTCGGCTCTTAGTTCGCCCATATTGTTAATTTCTAAATTATGATAAGTATACAATACAAGTTCATCGTGAACTAATTTAATTTTTCTGTTGTGGCCATGATTTTAAGTTCAGTAGGAAAGATACAATCGACGGAGTTGCCAAATTTAGAATTGTTCCATCTATTTAAAGCGAAACCAGAAATCCTACCCCCCCCCCCCCCCCACAAAATGAGCGAATTCTTCTCTTTTTCTGCAGAAGGCACTTTATAAAGTCTGCATCATACGCATAATGAAAGAACGGGCGCAGTTGGTTCACATTGGGATGCCGATATTCTGTTGAAACACACGTCCAACAAAAGTAAAAAAAATGGTGTAAATAAAGATAGCCTTGCTGTAACTAAGCTTGTCAGCATTTCAGAACAACAAAGGTAAATCAAAGCTTTTAATGTTTCTATCGATTTAGAATAAGGGGTTAAAATGGTGTAAATTGTGAAAGTTTAAATGAAATAGAGGCCTTGATGTTCATGGTCATCTCTTGAGTAGACTGATTCACAGAAACTCTGAAGCCAATTTCAACAGTTGATGTGAAAGAGGCTAAATGCAACACCTGTTAGAACACGCTTTTGATTGTTAGGAAAATTATGTGGTTTTGGAATTCATTAAAGTAAATAAAGATCAAATTCTAACTGCCTGTCTAAAATTTTAAATGAAGATAAAACTAAACTAAGTCTATCAATGTTTTTTCGAGGTCGAGGTATAACTTTAGACTTGACGTCTACAAATAATTTCGAACAAACCTTATTTTTTGTATATCTGACAATAAAATTCATCAAATTTCGAACAGATCTTGTTTCCAACTCGTTCATTTCAAATTTCAAATTCTGTTTCGACCAATTCTAACCATACAGTTGCTTGTAGCGCTCACCTACCGGACAGACGGACGACCCACATCCATATGCCCCACATTCATATTTAACGCGATCGAATGAAAGGTATTTCCCATAAAATATTATAATGTTGGAATTCCAAATGGTTGAAAAAAAATGCTCTCATTCTAGAAACGCCCTTTATTTATGACAAACAAACGATGTAACTTCATGTATATTTTTCTCATTAAGCATATATCATGATGTCTTAATGCATAACTCTTAGTCCTCGACATATTGTTGAACGGTATGGAATGTCTGTTTTCCAGATAAAGTAGAATCTATTATGCAGAGAGGCTTTTTTACTTAAAAACTAAGCTCGTTTTCTCCGCTACAAGATTCAATTAATTCTATTACATGAAAATGGTTTTGATACGATTACCCTGATCATTGAAAGTTAAGCTGGGTGTCTGTATTGTTCACATATTGTTAGATTTTTTAGTTATCTTTGTTGTTTTTTTGTGTGTCGTGTTTTGTTTTCTTCTCTTGTATTTTAACTTGCCATGTTTATCGGTTGATCCCATTTTTATAAGCTTTTCCATTCTTAATTGGCCCTTAGGTTTGTCATGTTTATCGACCTATTTCCTTTTAGTTGGCCCTTAGATTTACCATATATATATATATATGGCCCTTAAATTTGCCACGTTGATCGACTTATTTCCTCTTCGCTGGCCCTTAGATTTGACATGTATGTCGACTTATCCACTCTTAGTTTGCCCTTAGATTTGCCATGTATATCGACTTATCACCTCTTAGTTGGCCCTTATATTTGCCACGTTTATCGACTTATTCCCTCTTAGCTGGCCCTTAGATTTGACATGTATATCGACTTATCCCTTCTTAGTTGGCCCTTAGATTTGACACGTTTATCTACTTATTCTCTTTTAGCTAGCCCTTAGATTTGACATGTTTATCGACGTATCCCCTCTTAGTTGGCCCTTTGATTTGACATGTATATCTACTTATCCCCTCTTAGTTGGCCCTTAGATTTTACATGTATATCTACTTATCCCCTCTTAGTTGGCCCTTAGATTGGCCACGTTTATCGATTTATTGCCTCTTAGCTAGCCCTTAGATTTGACAAGTATATCGACTTATTCCCTCTTAGTTGGCCCTTAGATTTGACATGTATATCGACTTATACCCTCCCTGTTGGCCCTTAGATTTGACACGTATATCTACTTATCCCCTCTTAGTTGGTCCTTAGATTTGGATATATAACGACTTATTCACTCTTAACTGGCCCTTAGATTATCTATGTTTATCGACTTATTCCCTCTTATCTGGCCCTTAGATTTGTCATGTATATCGATTTATCCCCTCTAAATTGGCCCTTATATTTGGCATGTATATCTACTTAGCCACTCTTAGTTGGCCCTTAGATTTGCCATGTTTAACGACTTATCCCGCTTTGTTGGCCATTTTAACTCTTCTAGCATACCTCATAGCTCAATAGAAGAGATCAAAACTCTGTCATTTAAATTTCGACACAACCAAAAAACTATAATCTGTACATACTACAATTCTAACATTTTTACTTGGAAATTTTAAACAATCATCGAAAGCTGAATTAAGTAGCAGAAAATAAATTGAAACGTGTGGAAAATTATGCATCTAAATAAAAACTTAAATTTATAACCTAAAATTGAATGAACAGGACCATTTGTCTGTTTCATTATATTTCATGACTGTAACAATGAAAACATCATTTTATTGCAAACTAGATCTTCACTTAGTTTAGGGTCTCAATAAATGTCCACAGAAACAGACAAACAGTCCCAAAATCATAAAGAAGTTGATCATAGTATTGAAAATATAGTTAACATCTTCAGGTTACCCTAAAGCCTTCAGTAATGGACTAAAATCACCACCACCATACGGCAAGCTTTGAAAGGCATAAAAATATAAATGATGACATTCAAATGTAATATAGTAAACAATGTATAACAAATAATACTCAAACATGATAAAACGACACCAACTGGATTTTAGGCTCCTGGCTTGAGACCACATCGCTTGTAACCACCTGATGTTCTGCTTTGGCAACTATATTTTGATATACGTTTTTTCAAGGAAGGCCTTACATTGCTTCTCTTACCAATCTTTCATTTTTTCTACCTATTCGTGTGAGTAGTTATACAAAAGGACCTTCATTTACAGAAATTGTTAAAATTCTTAAGCACTTTAAATACGAGAAAGCTTCGAAGCGTGTTGCACATGGTAAATATCCTTGGCGCTGGATTTTGTTTCCTACTTTGATTTGCTTGGACTTTAGAACTTCTTGTACAATTTTTGGATCTCGGATTAAATATGTTTTTGGTTCTAATGCTAACGATGAGACGTTATTCAACGAAATGTACAAATAGTATATTTAAATATTCACAATATCTATTTAATATTTGTCAGGTTTTATTTAAAAGTCTACATTGCTCCATGAAATTTGTTTAACCATAGTCATCCAGTTATATCAGAAAAAATTATGTAAAGTACACATGTATGTTTCACTGGGCACTCTCACTTTTCTTTTAATTTAGAAATATCCCTTTGAAGAATATTCATAATTCTTATAAAACCCAACAGAGAAAAAGTTTCGGTAACTTGTATATTTCGAAACTTTTATACATATCCTTCGTCTCCCCTCATTTGGAAAGTTGGGAAATTTTGTCGTTTTCCATTATAACAATTTTTGCTCGCAGAATTTGTGTCTTTTAGAAAATGCAAAATATTTTGATAGGTTTATATCTATTGACATATACTTATGTGTAATGTCAGAAAAAATAAGCTTCGAGGTACCAGGAATGCAAGAATTAGACGTCGTCGGAACTTTGATTTTTACAAAAATCAGCAATTTTCACATGAGCGCAGGACAAACAACGAAACCTATGATATTTCGAATACCAAATTCTATTTCCGTTAAGATATTTAAATCTCATTCTAAATACATTTTTCGGATTTTGTTATTGCTTTAAGAAATAATAGCCAAAACATGAGAGACTCAGTTCCGTGAAACAAACTAGGAGGTGTTATTTTAAAACCTTAACAGCAGAACAGTTACATAACAGCGGGTTTGGATCAAGTGTATCTTTTTGTTTGGATTGTTCTTTTACTTGTAAATTAAATCACATGTTACGGTTTTCGTATTTAATAACTAAACATCATAAAATCTATACTTCAATGAAGACAGAATTACCAATGTTGAATAAACATGGAGAATTTTAGTATGATATATGTACATTTCAAGAAGTAATCTCTCATCAGTTGCATAAGACCAAAACATAGGAAGTCCAAAATCTAACATAGCAAAAGAAGCAAAATAATCTGAATCCAAATCATACGGCATGGACAACTACTTAGTGCAATACTTTTAGGCCTTTCTGTTTGAAAAACGGTGTGGGGTGCACGATAATAATATTTTCACGTTTGCTTAAGCTTGATAGAAACAATCCTACATGGAATTCTGATGCTGATTTTTCCATAAAAGATGTATAGAGGTGTAGTAAACAAATTAACAATTGTTGTAACATATATTCTGTTAATGACTGTTCAAGACCAGTGGAATGTTTACTACAAAAAATTCAAATTTATAGACAATTATATGTATGTCCTTAAAAGCTATCATTTTTTATTTGGATGTCATGTCGTTTTCAGGAGAAAAAGAATTAGCGTGCAAATTAATAAGAACCAGACACGATTAATAAGAAAGCTTCTTTATGCATTTGTAATTATTGCAAGTTAATGTCCTACAAATAATGAATTAAGTGTAGAAAGAACAACGAGCCTCATCACACTCAGTAATCAATCTTACTTGCCTGGCAAAACTTGATTATAGCTAATCAGTAACTTTTTAATGGCCTCGAGTGAAATCTTACTGGATACTTCCTTTTCTAAGACTTGACAATCTAAAGATACTTTTTATTCCGTTTTAGATTTCATACTGGATTTCAATGACAGCATGACCAATTTAACCCTTTTTCAAAACCTTTCTTGAGATAAATTTACTTTTGTCATCTTTTTTTCTTTTCTTAACATTAAAGTGGGGAGTATATAATCATTTTGTAGACGATAATGGCAAGTCAAAATTTGTGAATGCCTATAACAATTAATAATGTGCAGACAATGCCATGTCGGTAACATACGAAGTAACTTTTATCAGGTGTGACAAATAACGCCTAACCTGAACTACAACATAAAAAAAAAAAAAAAAAAAAAAAAAAAAAAAAAAACGTTTACTAGTTGGAATTCGCATCACCTGAAATAATATAAACCTGTAGTTGTATATATACGGAAGAAAATCGGTTAAAAACAGTGTTCAAAAACATTACTATCACACCAAATGTCTACAGTGGACAACATAGAATATCTTTATATCCCACTTCAATTCAGATAATTTTTCAGGTGTTCGACGCAATCACATGTACAGTTTTGGAGTCCTGAATTTTGCCAAAATCTCAACGTGTCTCAAGCAAAATATAATCTGGATAAAAATCATTGACTGAATATAGCTAGTTAGGAGTTGATCTAATTGTGTTTACAAGTGTGCTTCATTGTTCTTAATATTTCAATATCTTGTCTATAATGTAAATAATACATCAGAGACCTCTAGATTTGTAAATTTCTCTTTTTTTTCTCGTGGTTGGAGTGCAGTCTCTCTGATATTTACTCCATTCTATATATATAAAATAACGGAAATAGTGTCTTTTTTGTATTGTACATTGTAGCTGTCATCCCCGCTGGATTTATTTGCCTGTTATAGTTTGTGCAGATACGAGTACTTCATTTAACAATTTTTGGTTCTTGGTTTGTCCTTGTTTTGGTTCTTATGTACTAATGAGAGGTATCTCTGTGAACTGCATAGTATTAAAATGAGGCAAGATGTGGATCATATCTTTCTTGCATATATTACATTCCATTTCTTGCTGATTTATATTCAACTTTCATAACGGTATTAGTCATTTCAGGGTAAATGGGAAGATTTTCATGGGATTTCAACCTCGAGGCGGAGAAAGCCAACATTCTGTACTCAATGGAGTCTTGCCGATTGTTTTGTTATTTGTGCTTTGCTGTTTGCATTAATTAGTTGTCATTACTTGATTAATAGCTGACTTACAATCAAATAGTGGGCATTACAGCTTCAGCTGTCATTTATTGGGAGGCGGTAATCTAACCATCAGTAGGGTGATATAAGGTGGGGTAATGCTAAGATATGAATTGTCTGTCTTTTGAACTTCTATTTTCATTTGCTTTTCGATATCTTTGAACTCTTTGTTTTTTAATGGTCTCATAAATTCGGCATTCCATTTATCCAGGTCGAAACATTCCTAAATTTAATGCAATTTTGGTTCCTTTCATAGTCGCGTTAGGTCAGTTTACAAAAAATGTCATACACAAATGTAGCAAAAAAAAAAAAGAAAAAACGAAAAACAGAAAATAATAGGAAAGTTAGATTCTGATTGCTTTACTCCAGCTTTAGTTATAGATGTAGCATTTTACGTACCTTTATATTTGGCCTATCATTTCGTTATGAACTTTTAATTTCATTTTTTTTTGGGTCTATGAATGTAACAAGAAATTCACAAACTTTGAGTGTTCTTCCTATATTTTGGAGTTCTAACGGAGTGTTTATTGTGAAACTTCACATTTATATTCATACAAATAAGTTGCTGCTCAGAATACTTGAACAAACATTATTTATCTGTCCATCAAGATATATTTCTTCGTATAAGGAGGTCATGCCGTTTTCAGTCGCAAAAGAATTAGCGTGTAAATTAATCAGTGCAGGGCGTGATGAATCTTTAAATGCTTTTTAAGCATTTATAATCCTATTTTCAACTTTCAGCAGTTGATGTCGTACAGTGATAGTAAGGACAATGACCTTAACCAAACTATATACATGTAAGTTATCAATCTTACTTTACGAGACATATGCCTATTATTGTTTAAATTGCTCTAATGTAAAATAAAATTGATAACTTTCTTTTATTAGACTTGAAAATCGTAAGATATATCTAGGTTCCAGCATTGATTTGAACAAACTTCGAATTCAGCCCTCTCACCAAAAAGCTAGTAACCCATCATCATCATATATTTTGCAAGATATATTTATCTTAATTGATCACAAACTGGACGACGACAGTGACCAAAGACGGATAGAAAGCTGAATTGGTACACGTTAGAGTCGATATGAGATATTTGGAATTACCAGAACAAAGGGAGGGCTCGGTGCTCCCGAAAGGTAAACAGGGTATTCATACTTTGTTTATCAAAAGTTATAAAGAAATGTTAATATCTACCTCTACCTTGTCTGTTGTAAATATAAGAAAGTAGTTTAATATGTTTGCTTGTTGGTTGCTTAACGTCCAGTGGCAAATACTACATGCATATTCAGGACGAGAACAAGTTCAACAATTACTAATATCGAAAAAGAGGTGAGATGGGACACAACAGGACAACGGTTTTTTTACTGCCACTTGAAAAAGGCAGTGATGGGTAGGGACGGAGAATTTAGCCTTTTGTAGCGGCATTAGCATTCTCTTTTTCGAAAAGTACAAAAGGGGTTTTTACATGCAAGGAGCGTGGCACTCTCCAAACACGTCACCCACTATGGTCCAAGGCCAGGCTTTCCGTATTACAACCTGGCAGACCCCAACGAGAGGGCCTCCCCTATCCGCCACCTGGGGTTCGCGCTGGGTCAGCTTTGTGGGTCGAGCACTGGGGACCGCCTTGGTGTCCAGAATATGTTTGAAGCACGTTTTTTGTTCTCTGTGGTCATTCATTTGCAGAATGGGTAGGTGCATTTGGTTGAGATAGTCAACGAAGATTGCTTAAGAACAAAACAATATCCAGAAAAATTGTAGGTGGAGTTGAAACTGAACAACCCGGCTAAAATTTCTGTGACATTTTGGGGGTACGCGTGATAGAATTCCCTTAGACAAGCGAGGGCCATATTTGTGCGATTGGAATGCACATGCCTTCAGTCGAGACCACCAAAACCTACACAGTAATTTTAGAATTATAACGATATTGGTTTAAATATATTTATTATTACTGGATTAAGTAGTGAGATTTGTCACGAATTATACTTTGTTTTATTGTTTTAACCGCCTCGGTGTTCTAATGGTTAGCGTGCTCGACTCGAGTGCGGAAGGTTGTGGGTTCAATCCCCGGCCGGGTCAAACCAAAGACATTGGTATTAGCTGCTTCTCCTCTAAGCACGCAGAGTTTAGGAGTAAGAGCAGGAGTCGACGCAGGGCCAGAATAATATTCTTGGTGAAGTGGCATGTCTTCCTGCGGACAGTTGCTCTTGTGAGCTTGCACGTTTAAAATCCGGCTCAGCGTGACGGTCTTACACATAGCAGGATTCATTCATTGTTGTCATTCATTAATATGATATCGTCCTGAATATGCATGAATATGCATGAAATATTTGCCGCTGGACGTTGAGCAACATTCAATAAATCAATCTATTGTTTTCTTTTTATTGTTTATTGTAATAGCTTATCTTCCTCGAAGGCTAATAATTACTTTTCATTATTCTTATTATAATATAAAATTATTATTCAAGGAACTCCTGCATCAATTATGAATTAGATGATGCTTTTAAAGATATCTTTATTTCTGCTTCGCAACAATGTTCATTGGCAGAGCTGAACTTAGTTTAAAACTTTCTTCAGTCTTGAAATTGTGAAGAACCTATAGCCGGACTAGTTTAACTTTATACCTTTAAAATATATAATCATATTTGATAACAATTGCACAATTTGGTAAAACATTGATAAATGAGTCCTCGGTTAAGTTGTCTTAAATATATGTTTGGCCTCTGTTCCTGGTACTATTAAAGATGGACACTATGTTTAACTCTGTAAAATAGTGGACAGATTGGAAATTGTAAACTTTTTCAAATATTACATATAATTTAACCAGACTTTCAGAGGCTTTAAACAATTTACAAGTTTTATTCTGTTATTACTTTACCTATTTAGTCTGTTGTTGACCTTAAGAAAACTGCATAAAACATTTAATGTTGTCATGTCGTGTACCATTTGCATGATGATAAGATATGTCATCTTATCTTTTACTGTCTATTAATCCAAACTATTACTTTACAACAACTTCCACGATCTATTGTTTTTTTTTAATAAATTTAGTTATCTTCGTCTTATGCATCAACAAGCTAAGCGCTTACTATCAAGAAATTTGATGACAAGAGAAAACAAATTCTTCAAGTTATGACCTGTTTATATAAACAAATTATAGTATGCTAGCGAATGTCTGCACAGTCTTTTAGGATAAAAAGAACAGAAAGTCGTTGACATAAATAACGGTTTACAAATAGCGGATGTTCCAATTGGGTGAAACGTAATAGAAGGTGGATAGATTAAAATTATTCAAGCACTTTCAAAACAACAAAACAATGAAAAAAAATTCCAGTGTCTGAAATATGAGGCCAATATTTTTCACACCCGATGAAAAACCAAATAGACATTATTGTAAAACAGAATTTTCTATATCAAAAAGTATAGAAGGTGTACAAGTCGCGTATCCAACAGTCTCGATCAAAGCCCTACCAGAACTAATACCCTCATTATATGCGGGTCGCGGGCATTCCGATTAGTTGTCATCCTTCTAGTGGTTGTTATGTACATTTAATAGAAACGATCCTTCGCAGGTTCTTAAAAAACATGATACTTTTTTGTACATCAGAAATTTATGCACTTAAATTTATGATAAAAGGGGTTATTTTTCTTTCCTATAGTTAACTTTCCGTTTTTTTATAGGGACGTGCCTTTGGCTTCTCTATTTGGGGTTTACATTTCTAGTTCGGTTTGCCCGTGTTTGCACCAATGTTCCTCACCTTAATGATCACTACCTACATCTTACTGGTAAAATTTTGCAGCAAGAAAACAGATATCACGAGCTTCTCAAAACTTTTACAATATTTTATAACCATTAAAAAGATTTTATACAAAAATATGGCTGCAAATAAAGAATTTTGATATGACAAGGATAACATCCTACATTCTACGGAATCATTATGTATAAAGCATAAAAATCGAAACTCACTGTTTCGTTAAACAGACATACACAACTGGTTTTTGTAAGTACAGATATAAATAAACTTGTCGCTTCCTGAAACAAATATTAATCAATCTGACATTGCATCCACCTTAACTTACTGCAAGTTTATTGACATGTATTTTTTTGTATATTCATTTTAATGAAGGTACTCTCTGGATTGGGTGACTTTCTGTTTGATTTTTATAGTTCGTAGCTTACTGTTTGTGTTTCCTTGGATTTTTCCTTTAAGTACTCGTTGAGGGGGGGGGGGGTTGGGGTTGGGTACCAACTTCACTAGTGTTACACTATCACATGTCTCATGTACCTGTCCCAAGTCAATAAATTGTGGTCATAGGCTTGTCTTTGTGTTTAATATTTCGTTAAATATACTTTTTGGATAATATTAATGTAAGAGCAGTATTATTTTTGTATATACGATTTTTTATTTAGCGATTTAGAGCTATCCCATCCTTGTTGAAACCTCTAGATTTGTTAATTCCCTTTGCTTTATACAGTATCTCCTATAATCATCCCATATCTTATGATTTTCATATATATCAGACGTGGTAATTTCGGTCAAATATCTTCCTACAAAAACTCTTTTTATTTAATTTGATACATAACTTGAAAAATAAGTTATCAATCTGTGTTAATAAAATATTAAAACATATCTCCACCAAGTGCAACGTAATACTTATACACGTGTCAGCCTGTACGGTGTAACCTCCATGATGAACATCAATTACTCCCCCGAGAGTCAGGGTATAGAAATAGGCCGTTCGGTTTCTCCGCCTGCAGGTAGAACCCTTTGTTGGTTCGAGCGGGATGTATATAAACTCCACATCCCCTTCGCAAAGGTTGTATCTGGAGGATATATCTGTCCATGAGGTACTGGTCCTCTCAAAGATGGATGAATAAATTCACAATCCATACAGAAGAAGACGTTAAAGGCATGTGTTTAGAAAATGCCATGTGTTGAGCACGTAAAAGACTCCTTGTAAAAGCACACTTTTAGTGGTCAATAGGTGGACAATTACATTGTTAAAGCTTAATTGTCCGACCCTATCCAAACGCGATTTGTTGAGTGACAACCTAAAAGTCCCTTCCTGGTTGTTGTTCTACAAAGTCACTTAATGGTCTTCAATATAATAAATAGGATTTACAGTCACAAGTGCTGCTTGTTTAAAACAACTGAAAAGCAAATATCAAAATTAATGAACTAAAAATATATGCCATAATAAATTTGGATCTAATGAAGTTTTTTTTAATGATTTTCAAATTAACTTTTGTTTTATATAAAAATTTACCCAATTTTATTGTAATTTCGGTTATATTGACAATGCAGGTGAGTGGAAGATTTATAGGCATTTTTTTAATCGTTAACAATATTTAACGATTTCATGGCTAGAGTATATCAGTGGCGCTCAATAAAGTAAGAATACGAGACGACATTACAGGCATATTTTTGGAGGTCACATGAAGATCTAGAAACTTGAATGCTGCTAATCGATGATATATGAGTTAATCCCTAAGCCCATTATTTGGTCCCGCAGTCTCGAAGATTTTCTAGCCAATTTACAGTTACA
>JAULBM010301089.1:0-14503 GCA_032357055.1 Geukensia granosissima
GTAGACTCAGGTGCTCCGGAAGAGTAAGCAGTCTCTGCTTCCTGCAGGACACCCGCCATGTAGCTCATGTCAAATATCTTAGAAATCGGTAATCATTTATCATGCTCCGAATTATTTACACATTTTTACATTTTATTCTAAATGTAACATGAAAAGCTGAAATTACAAGTTTTATTATACTTAATATCATAAATAATTTGACATGTTAATAACAGGGATGTATATTTAGAGGGATAGATAACTTGCAAGTTCTAATTAAAATCTCGAGAAGCATGAGAATTGAGAGAAATTTTCAAAATCACATTTTGCATAAATAATTCGACCAAACTTTTCTTGAAACTTGTAATATACTTACAAATATATATAACTGTTTGTGAATTCACGATGAAATTATAAGTAGATCACAGTAAAAAAGCCTTTAGGGTTACAAGGTGGTATACCAAAATCAAGCTTCCATTACCTAATAATCTAAATCTAGGCTAGTTTCAAACTGATCCTACTGTTAATTGGTTGTAAGAGTGTGCCACAAAAAGAGGTACGATTTGAATTTCCTGCACTAGTACAGGGTATGTTAATAATTCTCTTTAATAGATCAGGGTATCATTCCATTTAATAATAATAAAAGGGGGGAGTGTTTTTAAAATATATATCTTCCAGATAGTTTTGATAATAGATATATTAATGTCTCAAATACTGTGTGTACCCTCACATTTATATTAGCGAAAGATGATTTAAGAAAAAACTGGTTACAGATCATCCTTTTCATTAATCAAACAGATTATTATCTTTAAGAATACTGCGTATAGTTTCATAATTTAAAAAATAAATCGGGATATATTTTGTACATGTAGTTGACACAGTTATAGCAATGTGTAAGCATGTGAAGCCCCTCCCGGAGTAGTGAAATTGATAAAAACAAACAATCTTTTGAACAGATTAAATATTTTTCATACTTCTGAAAACGTACACAGACACTTGAATTCGTATTTCCTTGTTAATGATTATGGTAATGTTGCCAATAGTAAGCTGGATTGAGTTGCTGTTATTATTAAGTTTGATAAAGAATCCAAAAGTGAAACTGTCAAGTCCAAACGTCAAACGAGGCAGCATAACAGACGATGTCTCACTTGTGAATACAACATCCATATCTGCAATGACAAAATGATACTAAACCAATGAGTTTATATTTGCAAAAGACATATTTAATAAACCTTAAATTATATACGTCTGAAACTAAAAAATGTTAACAAAATTCTGTAGAAAAACACAGTTGGTAAGTAACTTTCTACAAATTTTGACTACATCATATTACATCCAATTATAATACGTCCAATATGTCCAACACTAGAACTGTATTCTACTACACATCTGCTACTCAGTTGTGTAAACAATCTTAAATATATTTTAAAAATTGAAGTTACCACTTTTAGATGAAAAGTCATTTTGCAAGGTCTGACTACTCAAACAGAATTTTTTCTTTATGTTAGAATTAAATAGTTAGTTCTTAATAAGTGTGCAAGGTGCCGTCTTAAACATGCTGTTCATAAGTAATTAAAATCATATTTTGAGGAGTGTGAAATATTCTCTCGATGATTGAGACATTACGCGCCTTTGATATACAATTTGAAACGTTGAAACTTACGATTTTTACACTATTTACAACTCACTCATAACCTTATGCATTAAAATTTTTATATATCATTGAGTGCACATTTGATAAAACAAATCAAAAATATATTTGCTCTAAAAGAGACCGAGCTTTCTTCTCAGATGAAAACGGGTACTACAAAATATACACTTACGGGACTTGTGAGGATATGACAAGCTAAATTAATTTTTTGCTTGACAATATTAACATTAGTCAAGGCGATAAAAATTATCGACTGACTGTAAGATATCCTACGGGTAATAATTGTGCCCTTTAATTTCAGACTTATTCCTTTACTGTTATGAATCCCAGTTCATAGCCACACTCTACAAAGACCCTTCTTAATCTGAATTTGGACCTCTAAAAATACTTCACTACAATTTATCCTAGAGGAAGCACTTTGAATAAATCTTATCGGGACAGCAGCAGATATCCTTTTCTTGATTTAAATGTTCTGTTTCTCAAGTTAAAATCAAAATTTCATTAAGAAAGACGATTTATTATTCCCTATTGTAAATTTACCTTTCCTTGTCGGAGACGTCCACTTTGCTCCCCCATACGTGTACATATAATTTCTCAACTTGTCCTTATTGCCGATGTATTCAGCGATGTTTTAAATTATATTTAATATAATCTTTGCATTACCAGCAAATAATTAAGTCAAGGATTTGGTTTTCATAAATAAGTTAAAACATTTACAAAATTCTATCACAAATATAAAGATATACATGTAGTTTGCTTGCACTTGCAGACAATGGATGAAAAACATGATATCTCACCCACTTTTTTCTACTGTAATGTGATTACAGGAAATTAAATTCAAAACACTTCTAATCTAAGATTAAATTACCTAAGCAATCAGTTGAACCTGAAGCTTCTGTGTACTGATTTGAAGGACATGGTATGCATTCTGTCAATCCTGGGTAAGCTTGGTGGTATCCTATAGGACAGAGAGAACAAGGTTCTACTCCTGTTTCTGAAAAAGTCCCAGGCTGACAAATAGCTGAAAAATAATATGCAATAAATACTAAAAAAGTTAAATAAATATATTTTTTTTATAAAAAGGGATATTACATCATACCTGTTATGTATATGCTGTAATTAAAGATCGTTCATTTAAATACAACCCATTAGGACATCAGTTACTTGAATAAACTTATCCAAAATGGTTCTTTTTATATCAAAATTTTAAGATGCCTGTTTACCATTGTTGAATAAATATGGGGAATTTCTTTTATATGTTTTAAGATCTTTGAAAATAATATCACAGATATGTCCTAAATACTGTCGCTTATTTTTGCCATTTTGTTTTGATTGGTTTATAAGCTTAAGATAACAGGTATTAAATCAACTGGAATGGATTATGAACTAGCTGTCAGAAACAGCGAGCACTTTTCCGAGATCTGTAGATCGTGTTGTCTCTACTTGTATTTATAATTGTTTGCGAACATTGACTTCAAAATTTTGTAATATTTTTTCCTAAATGCTCTCGTTATTTTTCTTTGGGCATTTACAATACCTTGTTTTCTTGATTATTTATGATTTTGTTACAAGTAATCAATCTGGACTAGTTTTGATTGATGTCTTTTCTTCAAATAACCATGTATGCCATCAACTGTGTTTGGATTTAACTAGCTGTACAAAAACAGCGAGTATTTTCTTAAGGTCTATGCATACTGTTAACTCTAGTTGTATTTGTAATTGTCTGCGGACATCGACTTCAAAAGTTCAATGTGATGCAGTTGATTTTTAAAGTTTACTTTGAAGTCGTTTTGACATACCACTGTCCCGGGTTAGAAAAAGGTTAAGCGATCGCAAACATGTTTTACCCCGTCACATACTTTGTGTGCCTGTCCCAATCTAGGAACTGTGGATGTCATTGCCTTAATATTTTACCGTTACTCGTTTAAATTGTAAACGTAAACAACCGAACGCTGTTACATTTGAATGCCATCACATTTCATTTTATAACTTGCCTTACTATGTGAATCCTCGTTCACTATTGAATGTCTTGGTAACCTGTACTATATAATTTACAATCTTAGCAAAAAGCGAAATATCTCAAGGAAATACATAACCTACCAATGCACTCATCAGATGATGTTGATCCTACATAGGGTGTAGACAATCCTACGGGACATTGTTTACATTCTATTTGGTATTCCTCGTCCTGGTAAAACCCCTGCTCACAGTCAACACAGTTGTCACCAACCAAATATTTTCCCGGTGCGCATCCAACTATAAAAAAGTGAGCGTAAAACTGAATATTAATTTAAGCTAAAAAAATTCTTTCTTTTTATAGAGTATTTCTATGTTCTGAGGGATGGTCCAGAAAGACAAGTGAAACTCAAAACATAAGGCAAAACTGATTCAAGATGAAAAGAAAATGATACGCAAGAATTCGTATGTACCAAAGCGGAAATCATTAAATCAGCGGACAGAAAAAACCTATTTGCGAAAACAGAAACGGAAAGAGAGCAACAGTACACAAATCACTAAACAGATCATTCACTCCATGAGCATTGCATGTACTCCTGTCAAATGATGGTTGTTGGGTGTGCACTATTGGAGCAATAGTTTTCTGGATATTGTTTTTGTGTGTCATTCACTGACAAACAGTGATGAATATGTCTTAGTTCTAGCTTGCACGGAACACTTGCGTTACTCAAGTCGTAGTTGAATCAACAAGCTGTGAACAAAAATCTCAAAATGTAGCAGTATTAGCAAACAAGCGTGTATAAATTGTAGAAACAAACATGATGCATTGGGTAAATATTGTAAAGGAAATCATACTCATAAGGAAAAGGTACATATTGCAGGTTCGTAGCGTGAATACAAAATATACTTGATGCTATTTACCTCATAATGATTTCATTTCTACAAAGAAACAAATGGTTATCTTAAAACCAAGATACAAAACAATTACTAAACAAAGAAATATTGTATAAGGGTCAATTAGACCGCATAACATTTGCAACAACAAAAATCGGGGAAAATGTCTCTAAAAAGCCTTCAACTAGAGCGAAATTCACTCCCAAACAAATCCTTTACATTTAAACTGACAAGATATACTTAAATGATGTTTAACATATCCTCCGGCTCCGTTTTGCTTTAGAAATATTAATTAGCGATAGGGGAGATATCCTCAATTTTATCACATTATCCCACTTAACCTTGGACATGGGTGTGAAAACACAGCAATGAAAACACACAAAAAAAAAATCGGTTGAAATGGATACTATTGAGATCAGTACTAAAACAAAAAACAAATACAATAAAAACTATAATATGATACAAACAAGCATCGACCTCAAAGGAGCATTCGCAGTTGCTGTCTGCTAGTTTAAAACCCAAAGGCATCCGACCGGGAAACCCGGTTTTCCTATACTACGGTGGCAATAAAAACACAAACATTAAGTTTTAGTGTTTGTATATCATTAGAAGTCAAAGAAAACATATAATAATGAAAATACCAATATAAAAATTATATAGACAGGAAGTAAAAAATGCTATAACAAATATAAATGGTATAGTTTCGTATTTAGCTTTTATCAAGAAAGGTCAATATTAATACCAATAAATCATATTTTAAGATGTAAATATTTTAAAATTCTTTAATATACAGTTAAATCTGCATTTAGAAGTAACCAAAGGGAAGATGTGAAATATGCTGCTAAAGAAAGGTGGTTGTTTATTCAAGGTTCTATTTGACTGAAATATTCAGCAAAGGGAAATTGAAATGTGGCTGTTAAAACCAAATCAATGTGACCACATCAGCAGGTTGGACTTAAGTGTTAGATATACGGGTGCCACTAGTGGAGCAGGAGTTGCTAACCCTTCCGTAGCACCTGAACTCACCCTGGTTTTTGTAGGGTTCGTGTGACTCCAGCTTTAGTTTTCAGTGTAGTTTTGTGTGTTCTATGTTTGTATTTCGTTTCATTTTGTTGGCCATGGTCTTGTCTGTCCTCGACCTAACGATTTCTGTCTGTCCCTTTGGTATCTTCGAATTCCTATTACAGTAGTTGATTTAGTCTATGGAGACAGGGTGGCTTGAGACTATCCCTCATGGGCTTTTTCTCACAGCAAATGTTCAAAAACGGAAGAAACGGATATTCCACACCGGTCTCCAAGATTTAGGATTCCATTGTCAAATTTCCCGAGTGATGACTCATCTTCATTTTTTATGCCTTCGTGTACGTGATACCTATCATCCAATAAAAATGCAATATATTATCATTTACCAGGTGTGGAAACGAAACTCAAAGTATAATTTATGTATATTTAAAGGGTTAAATCGGTATATTTTGCCCTTTCCTCATCATCAGATTCTCATTATGGACAAAAATGACCAACGAAAAAAAAGGCAAAAGGATATTTATGCAATATAACATATAAGTAATCCTGTGACACTTGTTATTTTACAACACATATTGTCTCGGATCTTTCTTTATTGCTTTTAATGTTTTAAAATGCAGTTAAAGAAAACAAAAATACTCAGTTAAAATGCATAATGAAAAAAATACACAGAAAACGTCAATATTCTGATTAAAAATCTGCCAGTTGCTAACGTGTTTCTATTACGGATATGATTTTTATTTTAAAAAAAATCAGGGTTTAGAAAAAAAAAATCATGCAGTGTAAAAAACTTCGAGACCTTACATCAGCTTAGTTTTTCATCGATTGTTAAGAATATTAAACATTTTTCAACAAAAAGTCCCTTAAACTTGTTTTCGTAGAAAACACCTGCTAGAGGTTCAGAAAGACACAACTTCAGATTTTGTATAAAAGACAACGCTTAATCCATGCTGGTTGTATACTTGTAATTTTTGATTTTTTAAAAATAAACATACACATGATACATGTGACCATTGTTTTCACAGCTGCTTCGCTGCACAAATAATGAACCGTTAAAAAGATTTAATACAAACATACGGCTGAAAACAAGTTTTGAGACGAAAAGAAATATCACCTCCTACTTTCTATGGGAATTTTACAAATAAAGCTTACAAATAAAGGATGATCCCTTGAATCTCACAGTTCAATTAAAAACTTATCCACAAGGGTTACAAATTCGACGTTGTAGGGAAGACAATAATACTTGTTTCTGTTAGTACAGATATTAATTAATTGATCTCCTCCTTGCACAAATATTAATTAATTTATCATCATGAATCTCACCCTGAGCATCTTTTAATAATAGCTTGCCATCATTAGAGATGTATCTTCTTTTTGCGTGTATGTTTGTGAAGTATTAATTGCAATTAAAGTACTCACTAGTCGGATTGGGTGGCTTTCTGTTGGATTTTTATAGTTCGTCGATTACTGCTTTTATTTTCATAGTCTTTTTTCTTTGGCTACTCGTGGAGAGGGTTGGGATCCCACTGAACTAGTTTAACCCCAACATTTGACTCATGTGCCTATCCCAAGTCAGGAATTGTGGTCATAGGTTTTTCTTTTTTTATTGCTCGGTTAAATGTACATTTTTGAAAAAATTTCGGTAAGAGCAGTATTTTTTACGTTAACACAGTTTTTTTTACTTGGGACGATAAGGATTAGTATTCCACTCTTGTTAAAGACCTCGAAGAGAACTCTAGATTTGAAATTCCTTTGCTTTTCTCGTGGTTGCAGTGAAGTCTCTCTTACATTTACCAAATATCTTTTTATTTATATATATATCTTAAAAACATACTAAAGAAGAAACGGGAAACCCTAAATAGTTATTCGTTGATTTGCTTGCTGAGATTAAATTTGCAGAACTGTAACGTTTGTTCCAAGTATAAGTCTTTTATCTTATTCTTATATTAACAAGGATACTATTCTTTCAATCTACTTACACAATAATAACAGATGTCGTGTTTGTTGCAGGCAGGTTTAAACTTCATCTTGTAAAAGTAAGGGAGGCTTTTACCAAATATTTCGACGGAACATCCATTGACATATGGGTTACTGTTACAGGTATACGCTGCTACACAGCACACTATTCCGGAGAATATTAGTAGTCTAATCATCTTCCTATAAAAAAATATAATGACCTATGTTTATGAGGGTTAATATTTATGTATATAAGAGTGACTGTATCACTATTGGTTCTTCAAAGCACGCTTTTTTCGTCTATTTTATTACCATTGTCATTTAGCGAGCTATTAAAACAACTTTATATCTTAGCACAATATCAGCTGATGTCTTTGCAAAACATATAGGATACACTTCCTCTCATCATATTAAGGACTTTTGAGAGTACAGTATCTTTTTACCATATGTCAATAAATGTAAATAACAGGGTAAACAAGACGGAAAACACTGAGCAAAACAACATATTGCATACTACACGAACCAACAACCAATCCAAACAGAGATAGCACAGTGATAACACGTGGACAAACATAAAAGTATAACGAATTGGATATATAGTCTAACTTGCTACTGGCACAGAATATAATGCAAACTAGTTTTGTGTCAACAACCTCTAGCATAAAGGTTGTTTATGCTTTGATTAAATTACTGTTATTATTTTTAGTCGGAGGAATAATGCATTTAGGAAATGTGAAAAAGGGAAATGTCGAATCGAACAAATCTTAAATAAATTTTCCTACCTAGATATTCAACTTATATTTTTCCCTCTATAATAAAACATATTTCAAATAGAATCGGTTAAATAATATTAAAATGTAATATGATACACCGCATAGCGTGTGTTGTTTTGTCAACTAAGTATTAAATTCTGTCAACATTCGGAAATGTCATTCAGACTTCAGGAACTCTCTATATTTTCCTAGTATTTGAAAATTCCGCTAATGCTCGAACACCAGCAGTTGGTTAATAAACGTTAATAAAAACATATTGATTTAAAAATCGATAACATTTTTTGAACCTTCTATCTTTAAGAACGATATTTCCATACATGACTGAGATAAACGATTTTAACGAAAACGTATTAACGATGTCGACATACTAAATTTTTATTTGACTATGTCTTCTATCAGAAATTTTAAAAATCATATGAATGGCTTCTAGTAACAAATCTGAGTTCTAATTGAGAAATATTTTGCGGATTTATTTCTTGTTATGGTATGAATTTCCAAAGTTTTAATACAAAGGTGACTTTACGATTTCCGAATGAATGACATAATTCGAATTTTAGGATATATTAATAATAATTAGATACAATTAATTTAAAAATAATAACATAAAACAGATAAACTAAATCACTAAATTGAAAAGAAAAAGGTTTTGATATTTTAAAACTCGAGATGAAGATCATCTGTATCCAATGAATTTTTAAAAATTGCAACCATGGACGTGGTTGAATTATAAGCTATAACTGAGTAAGTCTTGATAATCCGACAGCCTTTTACACTTGACACAAAACTATACTTCTATTAGACCGACAATCCATCATCATTATTTTGTCGTGAAAATGAACATGGCAATACGAATATGGAAGTTGAAACTTTGCCAAAGCTGGCCCCGATATTTCGAATTAGAAAATTAACAGCCAAAGCAAAAACAAAGCTTTAAAAAAGGTCTCAGGGAGACACCCGAACCATCCAGGACTCAATTTTATCTGGTTAGTTGAAATACTTTTGTAACTTTTTGGTTATGCAATGGTTATCGTGCACACTTTAAGTGAGAAAGGTTGTTTGTTCCAATCCATTTGAGTCAAACCAAACGGGGTCTCTCTTAATTTTCCAGGTTTTGTCTTTGTAGGGTTTTTTTCCCATAAAACCAAACATGAAACAGCAAGAACTTCAGAAAGACTTTTCAGATAGCAGTTAAAGTATGTTTAATTATGTTATGAAATGAAAGGTGGGGGGTTACTTGGAAAAATTAACAAGCTATGAAATGGATAAAAGAGAAACAGGAAAATCTGACCGAACATCTTTAAGGTACTCCTTAATTCTTAATTGGATTCGCTCCACTCTTGTAGAATTTTTTTGCAGCTTTTGTTTTCATATGATCTATATTTTAAACTTGAAAACCGGACACTGCTAAAGAAATTGCCATTCAAAGCAACAAATTTATCAATACTAATACTGGGTGTATGTCATTGCGACGGTCTATAAGTGCAAGAAGCAATTTTATGCCGAGTAGCCTTAAGTTTTGTCCTGCAATGATTTGTTACGTAAAATGTTTGAAAAAAATTATACGCTCAAACAAAAGAAAATCATTTGCTTTCTCCGCCAGGAGGTTGTTTTCGGGTTGTTATCGGGTTGTTAGTACAATGACATTAAGCCCTTTTTAATGACCCTGGAAATTAACCCTAATTGCAATAGAGCACTGGGGGGGGGGGGGTGTAAAGAGGCAGTAACTGTTTATGCTTTTGAAGTAAATGAATTCTTCCCCAGATTCCGAATCGTTCGTAGAAATACACTCGATTGTGGTTAAATACATGTAACTTGAATTTATGTTGTAAATAAATGTATGGATATTACATTGCAAGCAGCTAACTTAAGCCCAAAATTTGTTTTTCGTAGCTTCTTAGTCAAAATTGCCGCTTTTATTTGAACACAATTTCCTACAAAATCTTAATGGTTAAGGGCTTTTTTCTTGCAGTATTTGTGCATGCAGTGATAGAATCTGACAGTTGTTTGGTCTCCGCGTTCGCAGAAAATTACTGGGAAATCGTAAGATGAGTGTAGCGTCTTTAATTTTGTGAAATAATTTTGAGGTAAACATAATAAACCTTGATTTTTACAAGTTATTGATTGTCTATCAATAATGGCATGGTTTTATTGGTTGCTGTGTTGGTCCATCATGTCCATGTGCTTCCCCTTGATAGCTGTTTGATCTCTTTTTTAAATTCAAATGAAAATATGAAATTAAACGCAGATATTTTACTATTTCATTGCTTAGTTATCCTTTGATAAACATAGCGAAAAACCGGTATATTGAAAATAGTATCTTTATTTAAAAGGCCCTGTATTTCAATCAAACTTTAACCGTTTTTTAAGGTAGTGAAGCAGTGTTAGACCAACCATTTTATTTGAATGTAGAATAAATCATTTAACACGTACATAGAAGGCTGGTAATTTTCTCTTGCTATTTTTTATTTCAACTTTTGTTTCATGATTGCTTTACAATTTTTTGTACTAAGATTGTGTTGTACAAACATGGAAGAAAACAAACCCGGTAAGTCAAATGGTTTGTGCTGTATTTGATTAAGTATCTTTAAAATATTTCAAAATCCTAAGTTTTCAAAATAAATGTTTAAAATACAGCTCTTAATCCCAATAATTATACAGCATCAATAATCATTTATTTTTCATTAAAAGTGGTCTTTCAGTGTGTAAAAATCATAACATAAAAGCACAAAATCTATTCAAATTTTTACTTTCTTATTTTTATAAAAATACAAAACAGTGGTTATTGCACTAGAACTGGATAAAACCGAGAGGTATGACTTGCTTCTCAATAACCTGAAAATAAACAAGAAGCAAACTTAATGTCTATATTTTATCAAGTTCAGTATCTTAAATACAATTCAGTTTCAATCCCTTTAACGAAAATTATGATTTTGATACCACATATCTACATTTAGTCAAAGCAAAGATAGCATTACCTTGTCTAGTAGACTGTCTATTATCGTCTGTCTCTCTCATGTAAATTTAATTTTCTGTTTTAAACTACTTCAAACTATGCATTAATCAAATTGTTTTAATTCTATATAACGGTTTGAGGCATTTTACTTTCAATATGTTTGCATTTATAACCCCAAAATTATTTGACAGCTGATTGCTTTGTTTTGTTTTTAATGTCCTTTATAAGTTTTTGTAACACTACAAATAAAATGCACTAATAAATATTATATAGACTTTAACAATATTTGATATATATATATATATATATATATATATATATATATAATTTCGTGCACATTCAAGTCGAAAATACGTTTTTCTGCTTTTTTAAGATTGAATCTTTCGTTATCAAATATCTTAAAAGGGAGACTAAATGAAATAGACAAATTGATAATGCTGAAAACATGTAATGGTGTATACGAAATTTGCTTTAGAACCTACCATTTAAAGATCCCAATCCGGAATTTCTCCATCCACCCAGTCTTCCACCGAATCTGCCACCAAAGTTACCACCAAGGTTACCTAGGACACCACCTCTGTAAGGATCGTATGGTCCGTATCCTACTGCAGCCCGTTTGTATCCTATTGATGATATTTTATAATCATTCACGAAATATGAAAATAAGTCATTAAAAAAGAAGATGGATTTATCTTTCAAACATACGATCCAGGACTCATATTACTCAATCAACCTCAAACAGCACAAGAGAAATTACCATAATTATAATTGAAAAAGTTTATGGGAGATATATGTCAGAAAGACACGAGCCACGTCTTATATACGTTTTTAACAAATAAAAAGCCAAATTTAACTGTGTGAAAGTGCTGTTCTTGATTTGCCTTCATCAGACAAGCTAGGGGCAAAAAATAGGAAAATCGTTATGAATTTCCATTTACAGTCATGGATCATGCAGTTTGTGACATAATGATATGTTCATTTTCAGATACAATATTGGCAAAAAGTTGAGTTTCCATAAATTTATATCGGATATTGAACAAAAAATTATAAACATTCAATAATTATGACGTTAAAAGTTTGTTTTCACACATAAACTTTTCTTTGAAAGATGACAATCACAATATTTGTAAAAATTAAATAAACATACAGTCATGCTTGTTTAAGATAGACATGAAATCTCGCCTGATGTAAACGTGGAGTTTACAACGAAAAGATTTTGAAAAAGAATCAGAAAAATAAAAAGAAATTGAACATCGTTTGAAAGCTATCATTATAACAAATTTTTTATTATTCAATAAAAACTTACGTAAGCTACCACGGCGTCCATGATTCCAGCCTCCATTAAGAAAACCACCTGTGGATCCCAGTGAACCCCATGCACTGCCGTGAACTGAAGGATATGTGTTGAAATTGTTGTACCCAAGACCGGATGCTACTGTCACCATGACAATAACACCCAGAATAACTGCAAGGGTATTCATGATACTAAAACAAAAGATCAAATAAATTCTTACTGTTGCAATACCTATTGATTGATTGAAGTGTGTTATTTCAGCCATATCACGGCAAAGTTGAAATATCTATAAAAATTTTATAACTGTTGAACTAATAATTGCCATTATATGAATGTTTATAATATATTTTCTATACGTTTTGTCTTAATCTTAAGTTTCAAATTATACATATTAATACGCCAAGTTATTCTTTGCGCTGAAAGAAACATTATTTGTAAGAAATTGATAAAAAAGTATAAAACTGAAATCCAAAATTTAACAGTTCTGTATACTTTTATTAAAGCTTGAACGGTTGTTTCGTTTTAAATAAGTCGATGATATTAATAAAATTACGAAAAATACAAAAAAATTTAATATATAACATTTAAATATATGTAATTGTGAAGGTAAATGGTAGTAGATTTGAAACCAATTTTAACACTTGCCTGGTTTCTTCTAAACAAATTCAACAATTCAACAAAGCCTGTAAATATGATAATTTATTTCAGAATTAAACTATTTTATACTATTTTTCAAGGAAATGACATGTAGTGGTTGCGTATAAACCACAATTCATAAACTAACTTACCTAATTACGTCGGTTAACATCAATCACAATTACATTTTTGACATGATGTTTCGATAATGGGTCGAACGAAGTATATATTCATTTACATTGTACAAAACATATACTGTTTAATGAAAAGCAAATTGTATTTAATGTTGCACTGTTGTACGTCAACAAGTGCCATTTTAGATAAAATGCAAACCTTTCTTTTGAAACAAATATTACCAATAAAAACAAAATCTGTACAAATGTTTTTCTGGAGATATAATGTTTCTCGGCTAGGGTCTTTACGGTAGAATCTGGTCGGCCACTATGGAATTTCTGTTCCACAGATGAGGTCGGATCTTTGTCAGTGTAGTTGCATGGTAAACTACTAAAATAGGCTGTTAATTTAAGAGGTTGTAATAACTCAAGCCTTTCTCTTAACCCTATAATGACTAATAACGGATGGCAAAAAACCAATGCGGTGGTTTTCCTCAAAGAGTAAGGTACCGCTTACCTTTTTCCAACTACTGAAAAAACGGAGAAGGCGTTATTTCTTGTATTGCACATGATAGATGTATTTTCCACTGCATTTGGATGCCTATACGGTTATATGGATATGAGTACTTCATTGTTCAATGTTTGGATTTCGGCTTTACTATGCTTTGGTTCTATTGCTATTGATTAGAGGTCACTCCATCATGTGCGCATATACCGCATAAAATTTCAATATTTTTTATTCCTTGTACTAACTGTAAAACTTTAAATTAAAAACTGGGTACCAAAATATTCAGAAACTTCCAAATAATGGTTTGGAACCAAGAAATGAACAAACATAAAAATCTGATAAGCGGAAATTTGTGGGACAAAGAATATGCACTAAATTAAAATCTGGTTCAGCATAAAGTAAAGAAACAATTTTGTCCTTTTCCATTCAATGAGAATACATGTTCATCGAAAATGCACAAGTTCAATTTTGTGTGGACAGAAAAACCACGTTATAACACAAAAGTTTAAAAATCAAGCACAAAACTACGGACCTTTTCGAAATTTTTCTCTAAATCTGTAAGCACTTTAACAATTTCACCGATTTAATAACTTAACAAAATAATAAAAACATTGAAGGGAAGGGTTTTAATAGACCTTAAAATATTAGGTAAAATGTGCATCATAGATTGTACGGTAACAAACGGATTTTCACATTAATAAGACATTAAACTTGCTTTGCTCTCCTATCAAACTCGTCTTTGAATTGAAACAAGCTTTCATTAATTG
>JAULBM010301100.1:0-14796 GCA_032357055.1 Geukensia granosissima
GCCTATTTGCGAATAACCAAATGGCAAATCCGAATAACCAAAAGGAAAATGGAACTTCATTTTCCTATTCAAAAACTTGAACAGGTGTTGTTGATACATTCAATATATGATAAAAGGGCCAATTTTTCTTTTTATATAGGTTATTTTTTTGTTTCTGGATAGGAAGGTGTCTTTTTGCCCGTGTTTGCATATATTATATCATAAAACAGATACAAACTGGAAAAAAAAAATCTTTAATTTTTTTATTATAATACCCTTTGCAAGTTTCTGCCAGTATTATCATATCATAACTCTTCAACTGTTCTAGAAAGAGCTTGTCTTCAAGTTTATTTATATTATGTCTGTTTTTATTAACCTTACCTTTGACATACCATAGTTTTGAAACCGCGTTTTAAAAACACTTGACGAGTGTCCGTTTTTAACGATGTTATCTAAGCAAAAAACAACCATATTAAACAGTATTTGTTTAAAATCGGAGTAACAATATCTGGTGTGACATATAACGATTTTCGTGACGAATAAACAATGATATACCTGTAATATTTGACGAGTTTTGCTTGTCCTTGAAAAACATGGAAATTAATCGCTATTCATATGATTTTTAGATAATTAAAGTTTCGGATTCAGGCACTTAGACACATAAATAGATTTTCAATACTATGAAATCGACATTTACGTTGCATTTTTGCAAATAAAAATTTCTACTGAACGAATTTGTTAATTGATGATTTCAAACATTTAAATGGGGTTTATTCTATCAGCAGTATAAAACGCGCTCCAGAGTTCAGAGGTACTTTGAAACAAGCATTCTAGAGTTGGCGGGAATCAAATGTGGATTCTTAAAAATTCCAAAGATCTGTTAAAATGCTTCAAATCAATGCCCCTTTCCTCTTGTAATAGCACCAAAATGTTAAACATTTAATTTTTCCAACCTGTATACTATTATTCCACATTCAAAACACAAAGAAAATTTAAAAGCTATAGTTCAACACTGTTTTGTTAAAAAAGATGGCAAATGCAGATTCAAATTCTGGTTTTAGGGAGGGACAAACCTTATTTTGTTATTTACTACTCTTGATTCTAAAAAAAAGTACTCTGAAGATGATATCTGTGGAATGGTAGATTTCCTGATTGACAACATTTTTGTAATGTTTGGCGGACGTGTGTCTCAACAGACTGCTGGCATTCCAATGGGGACTTGTTGCGCACCACATCTCGCCGATTTATTCCTTTATTCGTATGAAGCTGACTTCATACAAAGCCGTCTACAGAGATAAGAGAAAAAGTTGGCTCAATCCTTTGGTTTCACGTTCCGCTATATAGATGATTTCCTTTCACCGAAAAACTCTAAATTGTGACTTTGTTGACCGCAGCTATCCCATTGAACTTGAAATAAAAAATAATACAGAAACAGAAAAATCTGCTTCATACCTAGACTTATATCTAGAAATTGACAGTAAGGGCGGGTTAAAAACAAAGCAAAACGACAAGAGAGATGACTTTGATTTTCCCACTGATAACTTTCCGTTCATGTCTAGCAATATTCCAGACGCAACTGCATAAGCGAAAGTAGTATTTCATAATAGGCAACAGTAGAACCCATTATTTTAGAAGAGTTTTATTTTCTTAAAATAGTTTAAGAATTTTATATAAAAATAAAATACCATATAGCTTTAAGTTCCAAGACTTAAATTTGAATAATTTCAGTGTTGATGAATACAATGTAAAAAATCTTTTTTCCACTAGTTAGATAACAATGGTTGACAAATAATTTGAAATATAAAGATTATTCCTGCCTCCATAAAAAAGAAAAAAATCCTTTTCTGCAATAATAAATGTATCAAATGTAAATAAACAGATGTAAAAAATAGAAAACCACCGTATTTTTTTAATGCTTAGATAAAGAAATTGAACAAGTGTTGTTAATACATTAAATATATAATAAAAGGGTCAATTTTTCTTTTTCTGTAGGTTATTTTTTTGTTTCTGGATAGAAAGGTGTCTTTTACCCGTGTTTGCATTACGTATTAATGATTACAATCTATATCTTATTGGGAACTCTTGAAGCAAAGGACACATATATCTCTTAAGTCTTTCACCGTAACAAAAATTCAATACAAGAAAAAGTGTGCAAATATAGAAAATTTGATACGACAAGGGATATCACATCCTACATTCTATGGAAACATTATATAAAAAGCATATAAATTTCACAATAATCAATCGAATCTCTCTGTTCCGGTAAACAAGCTTATCAAAAGTGTACAGGTTCGACGTTTAAGTCGACTTTATCAAATTCTACACTTTTTTAAATTAATGAATATTAGTGATATTATTTCAAATTTTTATATTAAGTTTTAAAGTAAAGTAATTTTCGAAAAAGAAAACACAAATTGAACATAGTATACAAGATATACGTTACTGACTTTATTAAGTTTCTAGTGCAGGTTCTTTCCGTTAATACAAATAAAAATACACCAGTTGAAACTATCTAAGAATTCATACTCTTAAGGCAAAACTAGAGTAAATAAAATCGCATAGAGGTCCATTATAACACTTGAGCAAATTCTGTTTTTACCTTAAGTTCAGTCTTGGTGACACCTATATTTTCTCGAAGCCCCTTGACTCCCATAAAACATATCGAAACGGCATGACATGTTTAATGTCATTTAAGAAATTTTTTGCTGGTTGACCTTTGGCCCCCTCAAGTAAAGCCAGTTTGAAGTGGCATATTTCATGAAATACCCGTATGTTTTTAAATTTTAATAGAAAAAACAATATTTCAGCAAATTTAATAATTTTGGATTCATTTTCTGTCTAAAATATTTTTACATATCATATTCTTTTCCCAAGTAGATATGACTATTTTTACCTGTTTTATTCAAAGTGAAAGTAGACCATTGCTTTTCATTTAATACTAGCTTTTGACTAAGGCAGTATGCGATTGGTTGATTTAGTGTAGTGTAACCTTAATCGATGTTTAAAGATCCGAATGTAACCAGACAGTTCTCTACAGTTTTACATGTTGAAAAAGCTCCTAACACCATTTTTATGATTGTAAAGCATATTACATATTTTAGTATAATAGACTGCTTGATAAAGTAATTAGTTGTTGAAAATTCATTTGGCAATCCAACATAAAAGACCAAAGACAATTACCAAAGAAGAAATCCTTTGCCTATATAGACCAACTGTACACCCTTTCTTGCCTTTATTCCTATATTGGTGTGAAGCTGGCATTACACAGAGCCTCCTGCAGAGAAAAGAATTTGGTTTGACGTACCTCTGTATATATATATATATAATGCTTATTAATTGAATAATTCTAAATTTGGTAACTATGTTGGCCACCTATCCAACTGAACTCGAAATCAGAAATACTACAAAAACAGATATTATAGCAATCAATGCATACGTATTGAATATTGCTCAGTTGATAGGCTACTAAATGGCTTGGGCTTCATATCAAAAAATTTTATTGATAGAGGGTTGCTGCTGACAAGAAAGCTGCTAGAATTCTTAGTGGAAAATCTTCAATTTCAATATTTTTGGTCGACACTATGATTTAGTTGGACCGCCGCGGCGATGTAATGAGTTGCGTACTCACCTTGAGTGCGGAAGGTCGTAGACTCTATCCTCGTCCGGATCAAACCAAAAATACTGAAATTGTTGGTTGCTGCTTCACCGCGTTGCACGCAGCATTTAGGGGTTAGAGCAAAGACTGGACGGCCCAGAGTAAGAATAATTGGTCTAGGAAATGTGTCATGTCCTCCTACTGACTGTTGCTTTTGTGAACTAGCACATTAAAAATCCGACTCAGCGTGTCAGTCTAGTATTAAGGACATTTCATTCAACATCACTCATCATAAATATGCTCTGGATATACATGAAATATTTGCCCCTGGATGTTAAGCACCATTCAATCAATAATTTAGTTGAACAGTACCAAATATCCATTTCACAAATGACAGTGGATGTCTTACGACTGTCGTGACTATAAATCCATTCATATTGAAAAAAAATATATGGAATAAATGCCAGAAACATTCCACGCCTTTTCTGGATTGTGTCCTGCATATTTTTTTGTTGAAATGTTGCCTTTAGTTCCCTAGATATCCGTGGGGCACGACACAAGTTCTTACAATATAGTGCCTTATATTTTATTATTTATCATCAGACAAACCGGATGTTACAAACGCTAATTTCGACTATCGACCGGCCTTGAATAATGAGTAACACGACGGGAGACACTAGTGGAGCAGGAGTTGTTTACCCGTCTTTAGTACCTGAAGCAAACTTACTTCTTTTAAAGTTCGTGCCACTCCAAGTTTAGTTTTCAGTGTGAACTATATAAAATTTGGAGATGTGGCATGATTGTCCAGGAGACAGCCACCCACCAAATGACAGTCGAATTTAAAATTCTACGGGTCCTTATGGTTGTTTTTTCGTTTCATTTTGTTTGTTAGGGACTTTTCTGTCTTTTGCCCTAACAATTTCTGTCTGCCCCTTTGTTTTTTCCTCATTTTCCTCATAACCCAATCTTGTACATTTTCTATTAATACTGTATACATGTAACAATGCAATTTTCGACAATTTTGGTGCAGACATTAAAAAACGCACCCGTCCTCAGTCGCTATCTTTTATATCTTGTCTCTAACGTAAAAAACATAATGGATATGAATATGTGGCATATATGAAGACAGAAAATGGATGTTCTCTAAAATTTTAGTGATGATTTTACAATCGACATTTTACAAATAATAATCATTCGTTTAACTAAAGTTATTTCATCCCTTCAATTGTTTTAAGATTTAAAAGCTTGAATTTCAATTATAGAAATTATGGAAATTATAAAAATAATCTTATGTCTCGAATATGTATTATTTTAGAAAAACTCAGTATTCCACATGATTTGAAAGGGCAAACTGTCAGGTGTTTTTCAATGTGCATCTTCGTCTTCGAATGATGATATTTTCCACTTAAATCTAGACATTATGAATAAATATAAAGAACCAAACCTGCCCGGATATTCACCGATCAAACTTGGGCACAAAGGTAATCGAATAATATTTAAGGAATTTGGTTTTTTTACTTAACTTGTGTTCTTATATTGTCATTCCTGTCACAATATCCCATTGACAACAAATTTATTATCTTTTTCATTTTTATATAATCTTTCATCGGCAAGAACTAATCAGTTTTGATGTGTTCATCGACTCACCGTTTAAAATGTTCTACTGAAAAAATACACTTTGAATTTGGCATTGAAATTATTTTTAGAAATGAACATCCTCTAATCTCTGTGTCAGGCTTTTGTTGAGTGTGATTTTCAAGCGCTGAAGATTGACCTGGATAACGTAATTTAAACAAATTGCGCACATTTCCTTTATTCGGACCTAATTTTGCGATTCATATACAGTCGGAAGAAAACAATCGTCATCTGTGAAATGGATATTTCGTAGCGGACAACCAAATTATGATGGCGACCGAAAAACTTCCGGAGTGATGACTCTAATTTTTCCCTGAAAAACCCTTGGCTCAGTAGCTTTCTAGTCAGTTGCAACCCTCTATCAATAAAATCCTGATAGGAATCACAAGCCCTGGAGTAGCGTATCAATTGAGAGATATACACTTCGTGTGCAGGTGCGGCTGGCATGTTGCTAGACATGAACGGAAAGTTTACAATCGGAAAATCAAAGTAATCTCTCTTGTCGTAAAGTTTTGTTCTTAACCCGCCCTTACTGTCCAAATCTAGGTGTAAGTCTAGGTAAGAAGCAGAGTAGTATTTCTGACTTCAAGCTCAACGGGATAGATGAGGTCAACAAAGTCCGAAAATTTAGAGTTATTCAGTGAAAGGACATCATCTATATAGCGGAACCTTAAACCGATAGAACTTACACTTGATCATAACAGATATACAACTTTGAAATCTTTACGAAAGATTATCAGTTGTGATTTTTATATTTCTTAAATTTTATTATATTGTTTATACCTTGGCATATGTCAAAATTATTGAAATTTCTGAAAAAAATCTCTTTGCTCGTAAAAAATACAATAACACAACGGTTTTAATATTATCCATTTACATTTAAAAAACTCTTTGTTGTGAATTTTTATATTGGTCCACAATCAAAACAAATTAGGTCAGCTTTTTAGTTAGTTATTTCCCTTCTCGATAAACATTTATAAATGACAATGACTAATTAACATACATAATTGTGAAATGAAAATCAATAAATTATGGAAACAGATACGGAACGTCTCGTCTAATTACTGAGTACAGTATCTGTGCATGTCCTGAAGTATGATTATCAAGTTTTGATCATCGTAATCATCATTCTATAAAAAAATAAATCTATCCACAATTGATTCTCTTTTTGTAAAAAAGTTATCAAAGGTACAGTTTTTATAATAAGACCAATCACATAAGATGACAAACATATGAAGTAAGACTTTCACAAGTTTTTTTTTACTTGTAGGCGGGACAATTTTCAGTAAAATATTGAAATTTTACTAAACAACCAAAAAATATTAAACATATCTAAAAGAAATAATATGGAACATATGCCCCTTATTATGTGAAAATCTTGCTAAATATTAAAAAAAATTCTTTCGTGAACAGTTGCCCACCATTTCCAATATTATAGAAATGCATTTTCATTTTATCTTTTGGAAGATGTCAATATTTTAAACTGTTTAGTGTTTTTAAAAGAACTGTACATTCATATCAAAAATTGTAAAATTAAAGTATATAAACAAATACTTAAATAAATATGATTTCTAAAGGAACTACATGTGAAATGTAAGAGATAAAAATGTATATTATGCTATTTTGTATTTATAATATGTTTTTAATTAAGGTTTTATAAGGAACTTTGACTATAATAACAATTAATTATATTTGCAATCATCTTTTTCCTTTAACATAATAAAAATAATGAAGAATTTATAATGTAAGTTCTAACTTCTCTTCTCTTCTCTTCATTTTAATAAATAAAAAAAAATATTTCAAACTTGTAAACAGTTTCCCGTATTCTTTAATTGACATACACAATTGACAGGATTTTCTGTGTTATAAATTATACCTTATTTTTCCTTATTTCAACCAGTAATCAAAGCTTTTGTACGACGGTAATTTTTTAATGTTGGTATTAGGTTTTAAAAAACCAATTAACAGGCATTAATTTTAAAAATCAATTATCCAAATTAACAAGATTGTCAAGCAGTCAGAAATTTTTAAAAGCTATTACTGCCATAGGAAATACAACACATTTGTTTTATTCAAATGTAACTGGCAAGCTTAAATATTTGGATGAAATATGAAAAAATGATATTAAATGTAATCTAGAAATTGTGCTAAAATGAATGATAAATTAAGTATTAAAATCATAGCAATAGAAGCAGAAATAATTCACGAAAACTAAAAATCTGGTAAAATACAATGAAACAGGTTGTGAAAAGAGTTTTAGGACTGTCATAAAATAGTTAATGTTGGAAGACTGCTTATATTTCAATTAAATCTACTATTTCAATCATTCTTAAATACAATATGATTAATTTTAACATCAAAGATTTATGAAAATACAAATTCCTCTGAATTGCCGTCACATAAATATATCTGGCTCTGTATAAGGTATTACTGTTCTTAAAGAACAAGCAAAATTAATATGCAAAAAATATAACAATTCCTGACTTGGTACAGGCACATGAGATATTTGGTGGGAACAACCTATTTTACTGGGATATCCAATATCAACTTGATGAGATTTGAAAAGGTTATGGGGAAATGTAGTTTTAATGGTGATAATTCCATGTATCATCAATATTACATTTTTAAGCGGAAATACGGAAAGGCTTCGAAACATATGATACCTTTTAGTAGTCCATGCCGTTTGATTGGGTTTTCTATTTTGGATTTTTGAATTTAAGTACTTTTTAAACTATATCTGGATCTAGGACTTCTTAAGGTTTGGTTCTAATGCTACTGATGAAAGGTTACAATATAAAATGTTCACAAAAAGTAAGAATGAACCATATTTATACAAACATTGGTAATCATCTATTTTAAAAGAGTGATCAAAATACACAATTACCGGTGTTAAATAAATATGGAAAATTTAATTATCCTATGTGTACATTTCAAGGAGTAACCTCTCATCAGTAGCATTAGAACCGGAACATAGGAAGTCAAAGATTCAAATAAAGAAAAACAAGCACTCAAATCCAAACAAATCGAAATGGGAAGCCAAATCCGACGGCAGGGACAACTACTAAGTGCATTACTTTTTGAGGCCTTTCCTTATTTTTAGCGTTTTTAAGAATGTTGCGAATACAAAAGTGCATAATTAAACAAGTCATCGAGCGATTTTTCAATAGCATTAGTGCTAGTATACGAAAATGATTGCATCGTCTCCTGTCTTACTTTATATTTAAATATACTAGATCTTTGTGAATCAATATTGCTTTATTAAGTAATCCTTTCATCCGTAGCGAAGTCATTTTGACACACAACGATAGCTTTAAAAAATGTTAATCGATATTTCAACAAGGTGAATCTGTTTAAAATACACACGTAGCCACAATAACTGTGGATAATAATTATTTTTTCATTCTGATTTTCACAAGAAAAGCTTATCAAAAATATCAATGATAAAACGCAGGGGAATTTTACAAGGCATCAGTAAGTATAACATGTATAATACATGTGTACAGTTATTTCTTAAATGATGTTTATGGTGGGTTCCGCATTGTTCATAATTTGTGTTTTTAGTTTTATATGTGTATATGTCATGTTCCGTCTTGTTCGTTTTCTCGAGCTTGCCGTGTCTGTCGACATTCCTCTTTTCTCTGACCCTTCTGTTTTCTTTCTCATCTTAAAATCATTTGTTTCATTATATGACCACTGCCTTGTTTATTGATATTAATTGATTTCAGTCTGCAGTCAGTTGTGGATAATATTCGCTGCCTGATAAAGGCTTAAAATTCCAATCCGCGAATGGACCTGAGTTATTTCATAAATCAAAAATACAATGCAAGAAATATGACGCCTCAGTAATTTTAGGAGAATACAATTTCTTCAAAATTTTGCAAAACAAAAGTGACGAAATTCACGTTAGAAAGTATAACTGACTTTTGATCTACCAATAGCGACATCAACCCATTATTTTCAACGTAAATGTTCACCAATGTTGTCAAAGTATTTTTAATTTCTTAATGCTACATAGGTATAAAATATAAAGTAATAATAGTTTCATTCAGTTTGACTCCAAATTAGAAACTTTTTAACTACAATTTTTGTGACCACGTGTAATTCTGGTTTGCAAGTTCGAATATGTAAAATATTTTTATCTTTCCGAAAATACAAAATTTGTAATTAAAGGTTTGACTGTGTGTTATATGTTTTGTTAAATATACATTTTAAATAATATTCAGGCAGGAGCAGTAATGTATAATATTTAGAACTCTTCACAAGGAGTGCCATCCTCTAGATTTTTAAAATTTCCTCTGTATTTCTTTTGAATGTATATCTGATATTTACGCAATATCTTTTCATTTTCATACTTAACATACATTGCAATTTGTCACGAAATAAGCAACAGTTAATATATTATTGAGAAAACAAAACAAAAAAATTGAATGAGTTTAAAATTTGTATTATCGTATTATATTTACATAGATTGACGTGTACCAAAAGTAGAAATGGCTAACACGGTGACAACCGAAAGACAAAGTGTCAAGATTTTTAAAATAGTTGAAATAGTGATTATAGCTTTGGCTACATTTTTGTACATTATTGGATTTGTAAGTAATGGGCTTGCCATTAAAAGGTCAAATTACAGCGACGAAAAACGAAACGACGGCCTGTGGTACTCGACAATATGTGATGAACATGGAGATTGCAAAACATCGTCTTTTAAACAACTACTCGACAGAGGATCTATCACTGGTATATATTTTAAGATTATAGACATACATATTATGTACAATAATAATTAAAATGCTGAATAAATAATAATGTTTATAAAGCCAGATAATAAATATCCAAACTTTAATGATGACGTTTGATGTAAATATATTGGTGCATCATGATATATCTTGTCAACTTCCACGCAAGGGGAAAAGCTCGCTTCTCTCTCAATTTACGTTCTCATGTATTCATACATCGAAGGGCCTCTGCGACGGAGATTGATATCTTGTCTTCCAAATGCTCATGGTGATAGTGACCGTGACTGTTACTGTAGTTGAAATATGCATCGGTTTCAAGACCTAAATCTAACACAGTCAGTTTTAAAGGTTGGTTTTTATGTATTTTTTACTGTCACTCGACTTGATATATCACCCTGAGCTTGCTTTCATTACCTGTGATCATTCATTAGAGAGGTATCTTCTTTTTGCATGTATTTTTGCTTAATATATTGATTACAATTGAGACACTCTCTACTCGGTGTGGGCAAATCTCTGTTTGACTTTATATTTCGTCGGTTACTTCTTTTGTCTTCTTTTTATTTTGACACTCGTTGGGGAAGGGTTGGATCCTACTTAACTAGTTTAACCCCACCACATGTATCATTTGCCCGTCGCAAGTCAGGAATATTGTGATCATATGTTTTTCTTAGTGTTAAATTTTTTGTTACGTGTACATTTTTGCTAATATTCGGGTGAGAACAGTATTATTCTACGTATACTTGATTTATTATTTATGCGATTTAGAGCTTTTCACCTTTACTTTGGAATGCCCTCCATTTTCTAGTGTTTGGTGTTCATGAGGTTTCTCTGACATTTATCCATGTCTTTTCATTTTCAGTAAATTTGTTTAACTTAGTCACATTCATTATGTGTTGTACCAAGCTAGGAACCTGTAGTTCAGTGGATTAAAAGACCAATTATTGTTCTATTTGAATGTCATATAACATTCTAAAACCTACATTAAGGTGTGGGTTTTTGTTCATTGTTGAAAGACTTAAGGTAGCTTGTGTATTTTCCATTTATCCATCTTGGATGACTGTTTCATAAACCGGTACCATCAAATCACTTTCCCGATTTCTATTAGAAATTTTGTAAATTCGATTGTGTACGTTATGTAATGAAGCTCATGAACCAATAGAAAATATAATGTTTTCAATGGATATAACGTTAAAAGTATAGCAACGTTATATTCCACGTAGAATTTAACCAAACGTTAGCGTGCAATATGCCACGATATATATGGCACCCTCAATTATTGCGTCAAACGTCATTCAAGAGATTATTTTATCACAATGAGGTATCCGTCGCTTCTCCGTCATGAGCGAAAGCTCACACCACTCATTGCAGAGGCCATCTACTGATACTAGAAGTAAGAAGATTTGCTGCGGAGATCGCCTATTGCCATAAACAACTATAGTTAGTCACGATATTTGCTCGGATAAGCAGTGAACTTTGTCATTAAACAAATACGCGAGTTTTACAAAAGTATAGATAACAAACAATTTGCAGTTAGCATATCCTAATACATTCTTGATCAAATAGGCAAAAATGGATTCTGTCTTTACTGTAGATAACTCAATTAATTTATCATCTTTGTGTAATGAATACCTCAGTTACTTTTAACTTAGTTCTATATGAAAAATATAAAAAAAATATTTCATTGTAATATTTTTGTTTTTAAGATCTAGAATATGAGGAAACAGTCAAAGACCAAGTATTTCTGACCATTGGTTTGTGCTGTGTGTTTGTCGCTAATTTTCTCTGTTTGATGGGACACTGTAAACAAATAAAAATTAAAAAGATGAGATTGGGAATGATAGCCTGTTTCCTTATAGCGGGTGAGCATTATTATATTCATATTTTGATTACCATATTGCACTCTTGTACGCATAAAACATTCTTTTCAAAAATTGCTTCATAAACGTGAATAAGTTTTGGGGATTTTAAAGTTTTATTCTTATTTTTGAGAAGATGAAATACTGTTTTTTTGTGTAAAAATGGGAGTATGACACTCGTGACGATTCATGACGATTCTTATAAAAATTAAAATCGGCTTGTCTAACGGAAACATCTCATTCCTGATTTTTTGCCGGCTTGCTAGGTTTAGTGGAAAGGTGGGCTTCAAAGCAATGTGACATAATTGAAACAATATGTGTTCAAGTGTATTTAGATCGCTTAACTATATTACTGTTTTGCGACAATGATTTTCCCCAGACCCGATATTCTCAATCTGAATACATTTTAAACACATTTATGACAAAACAGTCTGGACATGCCGAGGCTATTTTTGTTTATTTTGCCTCGTTTGATTTTTATATATGGAATCTGATGAATTTTTTTACAGTATATCTTTGGAGTATTTCTATGTTTCATCATAAAAGATTAATCAATTTACAATGGAGGTTCTATAGTCTTAACTAAAAAAGGATTTCGAGTTTACCAAAGATATAATTCTTTAACTCACCATGGCAAACAATATGAAATGAAAAACAAAACAGTAACTCAAAGACTATATTACTAAAAACTAAAGCTTGAATAACACTAGTCATACAAAACCAAGAATTTGTTCAGGTGCACCGGAAGGGAAGGAAACCCTTTCTCTATCTGTGTCACCCGTTGTCTTACTCCGTTGTCAAAGTGTTAAATCAAATTCAATGTTATTCACAATGATTATAGGAACAGAAGTGAAAATATATCCACTGTCATCTGCAAAATCGAGATTTTATTTCTGTCAACCAAATCATGATGTCTATCGAAATTTGCTGAAAACATTTCTTATAACTGGTTTAAACTACATAAAGAAAGGATTATCGTTGTTAATAAAAGGGAAAATAAATTAAACTGAGGCGCAATATGTCACCCCCTTACCCCAAAAAGTCAAATTTTCGTAACCGAAACAACTTTTGTGCTCATTATTCGATACGTCTTCTCTATTCCGTTGTTGATTTTTAACTGATTCAGCATGTGGTCATTTATAAATATCTATACCTTTCTGTCGATTTGTGCTTCACTTATTTATTTGTTCATATATCTAAACAAAGAAAAACTCTAAAAATTCTAATAATTTTCCAAACGGTTTTATTACTTACCCTCACAAATTTAATGATGATGATGTTGTTGCTTTTTGTTGATATATTTGCACTCTTTTTTTGAGTGATCCATTAAATCTATAATGCGGTCTGTAAAATTTCCATTTCCATTTCTAAATAAAAAAATCAAAACATTAGAATGCATGTACATTGTATATATGCAGAAATAGACAGTTACAAATGCTCTGTATTATACAATTGAAAAAAAATAGCCAAAAAAAAGGTTCATAAGTAACCCTTCACGTATCGTTTTATCCCAGCGTCCAGAAAATGTCCTACTAAAATTTTTGTCTTTCTGTTAACTGCCCTTACCACTATAATATAAAATTTAAACCAAATTTTCATTAAATGTTACAATAAGTCGTAATTAATTTAATGGTGTTAATTAATTTTAAAGTTGGAAAAATTCTCCTGATATTAAAACAAACTATGCGCCTTCTCTAATCCATTTGAGACTATTGACACTTACAGTTTTTCCACTCTTGATACTACCCTTCTCCAAAATCTTATTGAACAGACATTTTCATTTAATCTAGTGCGCATTTGAGTGTGCAGTAGAATAAACAAGTATTGCTGCAACAGTTATCGAGCCTTCTTCTCGGATAAAAAAGGTTATTACAACAGATACATTTACTTGACCTGTGAGGAAATGATAAATTCAATTAATTTCTTCTTAACAAATTTAACATCAGTTTTGTCAAGGAAATTTATCGACAAGTTGTAGTAATTCTTACGGGTACCAACTGTGCCCCTTTAATTACAGACTTATTCCTTTGCTATTATGAATGGCCAAACATCACAAATATCTTTTTAAATCTGATAACACTGAAAAGTTTAGCAATGGTTACTGCTATCTTGACGATATTTTTGCAGTCAATAACCCGGACGTCACTAAAATTTACCCCAGAGAACTTACCTTGAACAAAGCTAATCAGCACAGCAACAGTTGTTTCCTTTTCTGCATTTAAATGTTTCTGTTTCAGAAGGTAAAATTAAAAGTAAAATGTACGACAAATTAAAAGTAAAATGTACGACAAAAGTGACGATTTCTCATTCCATTTAGGCTATTCTAAAGTAATCAATAGTTCTTCGGATTTGCTCGCTTCTGATATTAAGGGTTAAAAATTTCCAAAAAAAATCATCTTACTTTAAAGAAATTTTCTTTGTTATTCCTTGTTATAAAAGTAAAAATTTGCTCGCTTGCTCCTAAAAAAAATCAAAAATGAAGGAAAAAATTGAAATTGTTGTTTTTTGCATAATCAACGGGATATCAAACCCAAACTCTTAAAGAAATGTGGTAATTTAAAAACCAAACACAACCCTTTGCGACTTGTCATTACTTGGATAAAGTAATACATAAAAATTATCTGTTTAACATTATTTTAAGACTTTTTTTTTGGAATCAACATTCACTCGCTTCTCAATTATTTACTTGTCTGACATGAAATTTATCTTACAATGTTTGATAGAAATTTTCTGTATTTGCTAATATTCTGAAACACTAAAATTACGAAAAGGCCTTGTAAAGTAAAGCACTTAGTAGTGGTCCATGCCGTCGGATTTGGCTTCCCATTTCGGTTTGTTTGGATTTGAGTGCTTCTTTCGCTATATTGGAATCTTTGACTTCCTATGTTTCGGTTCTAATGCTACTGATGAGCGGTTACTTCTTGAAAAAGGAATTCGAAGATACCAAAGGGGCAGACAGAAATCGTTAAGTCGAGGACAGACAAGACCATGGCCA
>JAULBM010301110.1:0-14795 GCA_032357055.1 Geukensia granosissima
GTCTACGGACGACAACGCCGACGCCGACGCCGACATGCCCATAACATAATACGACCACAAAATTTTTGCGGTCGTATTAAAATGACTTATAAGAGTTGTGTCACTCACCTTTGCCAACCTCTTAGTATATATATATATAACTCGTATTTTGTTGGTACATGTAGAGGCCATGCTAATTTGGAACCATTTTGATATAGCCAAACGTATTGAAGAATATTTATTTTGAAATATTTGAAAAGAATATATATTTTGAAAATATTTGAAAAGAATATATATTTTGAAAATATTTGAAAAGAATATATATTTTGAAATATTTGAAATAATTAAGTCAATTGGTACATTTATAAACCATTCAATTTCATCAAAGCTGTTAGCAGTCGCTTAATTTTGTGGCTACATATAGAAGCCATGCTAATTTGGAACCATTTTGGTATAGCAGAACGTATGATGCTTACCCTTCTGGAGCACCTGATCCAAATCCTGTTTTCTAAAGGAGGTCGTGGACTATGCACCTTTGATCTCTCACATGGGTATTCTAAACTGGACTTTTAAATTAATGTTTTTTTCATTAAGAAGTTCGTCATAAATGGACTACAGCATATATTTTTTTAATAGATCATAAATATGTAAAAGTTCGATATTCTATATATGTATTTAATTAAATTATTTGTTTAAGATATTGTCTTTGTGGCTCTGACCTGGCCGAGGCCTAACACTTTTTAACAGGAGACTTGAATTCCTGCTTTAATGTATTTGTAGTATATAATCAGTTTAAAATAATTGTTTGTAATTCATATGCCCCCTTAGGGCCCCATGATTGAAATAAAAACTTCCTCTATATTTGCACGGCTAAATATCCCATATTTATTAAACCAGTCAAAACGACACCTTTAGCTATAAGCTAATCTTCTCCCTCTTATTACCACTAATCTTCTCCCTCTTATTACCACTAATCTTCTCCCTTTTATTACCACTAACCTTTTCCCTGGTATTACCACTAATCTTCTGCCTCTTATTACCACTAATCTTCTCCCTGGTATTACCACTAATCTTCTGCCTCTTATTACCACTAATCTTCTCCCTTTTATTGCCACTAATCTTCTCCCTGTTATTACCAATAATTTCTCCCCCTTATTACCACTAACCTTCTCCCTCGTATTACCACTAATCTTCTCCTCTTATTACCACTAATCTTCTCCCTGGTATTACCACTAATCTTCTCCCTCTTATTACCACTAATCTTCTCCCTCTTATTACCACTTATCTTCTCCCTCTTATTACCACTAATCTTCTTCGTATTACCACTAATCTTCTCCCTCTTATTACCACTTTTTGGGCTACATATTGTTTTTGTGTTGTGTGTGAAATATTTCTATTTCATTTATGTTCTTTTTATAAATGGGATTGAATGACAATGTAAATTTTGAATAACACTATACTTTGTATCAGTATGTACTGTATCAGTCTGACAAAGGTAAGAACAAACTTTATATTGTGATATAAAAATACATGTGAATATTTGTACCAACGTGGTTTATTGGTTTAAGAGTGTGCTTAAATATGGTAGAGTGTTTCATGTTATAAAGGGTATAATGATTATCGGCTTCTTATGTAATATTATTGCATAATAGGTCACCTACAAATTGTATTATATTAAAATATATGAGCAAGGTAATATTTACTAATAGTTTCTGTGGTTTGTTTAACTGACTATTTACTTGTCTCTCCTTCCTTTAAAATTAAAGTGTAGCAAAATGCTTGATTTTTGTGGTTTTATTGACTATGTTGCAAACAAACCAGTCCTAGCAGCGCTAAAAGCAAGTATTTGTAATTAAAAATGTAGAGGGAATTAAAAGGGGAGACGATGAAAAATATGCTCTAGGAGCGCAAAGGCAATTATAACTAGGAAAAGCTACCATACGTAACTAAGTCAACAAGTTTAATATATTCACTTCTACATTTTATACAAAAACATGCTCATTTTTTTTCCTGACGCTTTAACTATATGCGAATCATCATATCATCGCGCCTTTTACCTCACTTTTCTATGTAAATTGATTTATTTTTATTTCATTCCTCGTGTTCAATAAGTTGTCTTTTCTTCCGTTTTTCCTCCAGTTTTCTGGCAAGAGGTTCGCAAAACAAGCATATGGTACCTAGAAGTAATCCCGAGCCCATCAGGAAGAACGATACGCGATACGACCCTGTCACGTCTCTTATATAACCTGAAATCAGAGCGATATAAGATTGATTAAATAAATTCAATTAAGTTAAAACCTCGATTTATTAACGATTTTACTTTTCATTGCTTTCACAACAGTTTATGTTTTTGTTTGTTTTCTTTTTTTTTTTTTCTTGTCTAATGGTTCATTTGAGATGTCTTTGAGTTACTTTTGGGCATGTTAATGCATCATAATTGTTTTTTTTTCCCAATAAAGAAAAACTAATTAAATTTTGAGACCAATCAACACCTGATAAAATTAGGACTGTGGTGTCTTTTTTTAAACAGAGGAAAGGAAACCCCTAACAGTCTTTTGATTTTGTATAAATATGTATGTGTGTATGTGTTTTTATTCTGTAATGTTATGACCCTATAGATAATTGGTCTTAAGTCTGTAATTATAATAAAGTATTGATGAAATATAAACATGATCATTACCAAGACACTTGATTTCTCACAGAAATTCTGATCTTACCTATCAAAAAGGAGTTGACCATTAAACTGACGCCATGTACTTGAAACAAAACTGCTAAACCATTGGACAGCTTGTCTTGGCCTATTGCTTCGACAATAAGAATAGGATATAAAGAAAAATACACTCCTCCTACTAAGCCATAAACCGCTGCATAAGCTGCAAAACTGGGAAAGTCGGTGTACAAAAAATTTAACATGGCTGCTGTTCCACTGATTGCCATACATATTCCTACAAGATGATTCCGTCTCAACACTCCAGAGTCTGCCACCCAAGCCACCGAAAATCGACCAATGAAGTCGCAAACTGCTGAAATTGTTACTAAAAGTGCAATTTTATCATCTGGTATGCCATAATCTTTGGCATATGGAGGTATAAATGTAATAGTTAAAGCACTACCAAAAATGCAAAGAAAACCGGTAGCCATCAAAAGCTGAAATGAATGATTTTTCAATATTTCACAATCAAATGTTCCGACACAACAGCGTGGACCACATGAGTTGTTAGATTTCTTTTCGTCATCATCGGTTTCATGTATTGATATTGCAGAGTTTCCTAAACATATAACTGGCATGGCATTTGCAATACTACTCATGCTACCATATATATCCAGCGTACTTCCTGTTAGTTTATCTCTGGCCTTATCGCCAGATCTCGTTGGTCCTGTATTGTGAAATGATGTTTTACTTTCGACAGATTGGTCAGATTGAACACTTAATTGTTTTTGCAATTCTATAAACATTTTTGAATTTTCGTCATTTCCACATTCGTTTATAATTTTTTTACTGGCATCTGTTGTTCCATTTATTAACCTAGAATCATTTTCTTCTGTCATTACTACAATGCTAATTTCATCACCGTTTTCAATGCTGTTTTTAGCATTTTCTATCACTGGAAATGGCCTCATTAATGCACCAGCTGCTGTTAAGTGAAACAATATCCCCGACATAATCAATAGAGCTCCCTGAAGGCCGTAAGTATCTAGAAGATGTCGTATCAACAATGGAAGGAGTAAACTACCAATGCTTCCACCTACATTTGCCAAACTATTTGCCAAACCTTTCCTTTTATGGAAATAAGTACTAAGGACGACCAAGGACGGACCATATGTTGACGCACAACCAGAAGCTACAAAATATTAAGTCGACAAGTATGATTTAAGTTGGAATCGTTCTTCATATATCTATGTAACTGTCAAAACGCTTTTTTATCAAGGTTTTCCTTGCTTTTTAAGCATTTCTATCACCGGAAATGACCTCATTTCTGCACCAGCTGCTGTCAAGTGCATCACTATCCCGACATCAGGACATATTAATATAGCTCCTTGTGTATTTAGAATATGTAACAACAAGTTCCGTCCTGTGTTTGGAGCTAACACCAAATTTGTGGTTTTACAATGTTTTTTTTAACTTTAGAGTATGGACGTTTGTAATAGTTGATTGGTCGATTGATTGAATGTTGCTTAACGTTGGACCGGGAAATATTTCATGCATATTCAGGACGAGAGCATATTAATGAATGATGATTATTAATGAGCCAAGCTTTGTAGCAGACAGAGACGCCTCACAAAAGCAAGTCCGCAGGTAGACATGCAACTTTACCAAGACACATTATTCTTTCTCTGGGCGTCCAGTCTTTGCTTTTACTCTTAAATGCTGCGTACTTAGCTACTAATTTTCATGTCGTCGGTTTGACCCGGTCAGGGATCCACCCCACGTCCTTCCTCACTCAAGGTGAGCAAGTTAACAACTATACCACCGAGTTGGTGTGTTAATACTTGAAAACCAGACAATAACATGTGTATCTTGCAATTTGCACTCCTATTTTGATACATATTGCAAATCGTGAGATTTGAGCAAGTTTGCTTTGGACATGAAGCACAGTAAACAAGTTCCTTCGACATTGTGACAACAGTGTTCATGAGTCAAATGACTGGTGCAGCGTGGTGCTGTTATAAGTAAACAAACTCAGATAGTCTATAACTACCTAATATATGTATTTAGGAAGGCAAAAACCAACTTACTGTGAAAAACCACAATGCTTTTAAAGAAAAATACTCTTTACATGAAATAGGCTAGATGCTTGATTTTTGAGTGGCAAATATTTTTGATATGTTTGGTAGATGTGTTTTTCTTTGAAAGACTGTGACCTTCTGAGATAGCCAAAAAGAGAGGAGCTGGAGGTCCTCCACCTTGGAGCTAAATATAAGCTGAATCTGTCTTGAGAAGTGATATTGAAATCATTTAGGTTCTATTTCAAAATCTAATTAATAAAGACCTTTTATCCTAAACCAATATGTATTCCCTCAGATAAATGAAACAAACATATACACCTACCATGGAAAATACAAGAACACAAATAAAACAAACATATACACTTATAATGGAAAATACAAGAACACAAATAAAACAAACATATACACCTGCAATGGAAAATACCAGAACACTGATAAAACAAACATACACCTGCAATGGAAAATACAAGAACACTAATAAAACAAACATATACACCTGCAATTAAAAAATACAAGAACACTAATAAAACAAACATATACACCTTTCATGGAAAATTCAAGAACACTAATAAAACAAACATATACATCTGCAATGGAAAATACAAGAACACTGGTAAAACCAACATATTCACCTGCAATGGAAAATACAAGAATACAAATAAAACAAACATATACACCTGCAATGGAAAATACAAGAACACTAATAAAACAAACATATAACTTACTAAGGAAAATACAAGAACACAAATAGAACAAGCATATACACCTATTATGGAAAATACAAGAACACAAATAAAACAAACATATACACCTACCATGGAAAATACAAGAACACAAATACAACAAACATATACACCTACCATGGAAAATACAAGAACACAAATAAAACAAACATGCACACCTACCATGGAAAATACAAGAACACATATAAATCAAACATATACACCTATAATGGAAAATAAATGAATACTAATAAAACAAACATGTACACCTGCAATGGAAAATACAAGAACACAAATAAAACAAAAATATACACCTGCAATGGAAAATAAAAGAACACTAATAAAACAAACATATTCACCTACCATGGAAAAAACAAGAACACAAATAAATAAACATATACACCTATAATGGAAAATACAAGAATACTAATAAAACAAACATATTCACCTACCATGGAAAATACAAGAACACTAATAAAACAAACATATACACCTAGAATGGAAAATACAAGAACACTGATACAACAGACATATACACCTACCATGGAAAATACAAGAACACTGATACAACAGACATATACACCTACCATAGAAAATAGAAGAACACAAATAAAACAAACATATACACCTACCATGTAAGATGCCCTGGGAAAATATCAGAAATGTTACAGTTGGTGCGAATCCATTCAACAAGTACCCTAATGCCGCCACAAATCCTCCCCCCATAATCAGTTGTCTACTGGTAAAACATCTGTCTCCAAATGTCAAGGCAAAAAAGGCTAAAATACAAAAAGTTATTTAATAAATCTAAAATCAATGTAAAAAACATATGTAAACCCTTTACAATGCATGCCCTCTGGTTGACTAAATGTTTGTCCTGTGTTTTATGTCGGGCTATTGATAACATTATTGGCAGGAATGTTCTATCCTGTTACTTTTGCTCAAAATAATTTCTCCTGTCTACAAATATATTTGTTCTTTGGTCGAATTTTGTGAATTTTTCTTTCGTTTTTGTAGTTCGTCTTTTACTGCTTTTGATTTTTCCTTTGGCTTCATGTTGGAGGAGAGTTGAGTACCCATTAAACTAGTTCAACATGTTTAATGTGCCTGTACCAAGTTAGGAATTGTGGTCGTAGTTTTGTCTTTGTGTTATTGTTCTGTTACATGCACATTTTTGATAATATTCAAATAAAAGCAGTATTATTTTACGTATACACGATGTTTTACTTGGGGCGATCTATAGCTTTCCACAAGGAGTGGTATCACACCCTTGTTGAAAGCATTGTGAAGACCTAAAGATTTGTAAACTCCTCAGTTTTTCTCCTTTTTGGAGTGCAGCTTTTCTGACATTTACCCCATATATTTTCATTTTTATATTTTGTCAATGTCAGTTTATTTCAATTTCGATTCGGCTGTGATAGTAAAACGTTTTGAATCGACTTTTGCATTCGTATTGCAACTTATGTTGACTTTTGTTTGTTTTTTTTTCAAGATTTCCTTTTAGTAAGTCAATCCTACTTGTATTCTATGTTTGACTTCACGTCTGGCAGAAGCAAGTTAATGGAGATATTTCTTGAATCAGTTATACGATTATTTCTAAGATTTGTTAGCATTCAATTCATTCAAATGAAACAAAAGGAAGTTAGTTTGTTCCACTTAGATGCTTAATATTGCACCATCATTATATTGTAAGAATCTGCATGCATCGATATGAACTAAGCATCTGAGTGAAACATATAACTTTATGCAGCTTATAAAGTTGAGTCTTTCGCCTTGTTCTTTTCCTTAAATAATGATTATAGTGTTTTGTGGTTGGCTGTAAGACAGGATAAAAGCTTCGAGATATTTCAATACCACGCCAATGCTAAATCAAAATGACGAGACTGTGTGTTTCTCATACCAATAATAAAGGTACATTAAGACTAATATCGTTTTTCCTAATTTACCAGTCACATGATTTGGCGGGCATAACTAAAATACAGTTAATCCCGAACAACAGTATTTGTGGCTGTATTTTAGAATACAAGTTTACCAATGTTGAATAAATATGGGGAATTTTGATAGGCTATATGTACATTTTAAGGAGTAACCTGTCATCCGTATGTTAGACCCAAAACATAGGAAACTTTTCAACAGTATTTGTGTATGCTAAGCAATTTATAGAATATTTAACTTGCGTTCGTGGTTTTACAAAATCATTTTTTCCCAAACTGTAGAATTCCCCGTATACGGTCAGATATAAATTCTGTTCAATGTTAAATAATAGTGCAATGACTTCTTATACACCGTCTTTTACTACTGAGTAACACGACGGGTGCCAATAGTGGAGCAGGAGTTGCTGACCCTTCCGATGCACCTGAACTTACCCTGGTTTTTGTATTATTCGTGTAACTCGAGCATAAGTTTTCAGTGTAGTGTTGTGTGTTCTATGTTTGTCTTTCGTTTCATGTTGTTGGTCAGGGTCTTGTCTGTCTTCTGACTTAACGATTTCTGTCTGCCCCTTTGGTATCTTCGAATTCCTTTGCATAATGATAACTGTAACTGATGTCCAAAACTACGTACTAATATGACAACAGATCTAATTCCTTATTGCCATACCTTGGAAGTGATCCTACGTGATACGGTTTTATGTTTAGGTCAAGATTTGTACTGATAAATAACGTAAGGTATCTATGGTCAATGACGGATAAATAACCAGCTAATATCCATGAGACTTTTAGCCTTTACTAGGTCATACTTACAAGATGTTGTTCTTTTTTTTTTCGTGATATTTTGTTTTAAGGTTTTGTAATGGTTGTTGACTGGTAAAGTACATTTTGTTGTTGTGTTTGGTTTTTTTTGGTATTCCCATTAAAAACCTTAGCAATATAAGCTAAGTTTTGGGTAGTAATTGTGTTAAAGCAACTTTAGAAGGTTTCACATAATTGATTGCTGTTGTCGCAATAATTACTACAACAAGGATAAATCCGATAGTCCATCCCTATGACCGCCATAATAAATTGGATGATCCATATGGTATCAGTGTATCTCATCTAGTTACGGACTCTACCAGTTCTTCAAAAATTAATTCACCTTTTCCCGAATCGACGTTAACCCAGATTAGAGTTAAAGGATTCCATGACGGTTGCTGCGCACACGACAAGGGATGCTTACCCTTCCGAAGCACCTGATCCAAATCCTATTTTGTAAAAAAAATGTCCGTGGACTGTAAGCCTTTGTTCTTTTTGTTTTAGTTTTATTTTTCACTTTTGTTTCAAATTTGACTTGTCCCTTCAGACTATGCTCTTTTGTCTTTTGATCTCTGACATGGACTGAGCTTTTTTCATAATGATTTGGTTTTACAAAAACATGTCTGAAATTATCAGGATCGCATATACTTTTCGAAGCAACTTTTTTTATTTGCGAAATCTGGACAGATATCGTTAGTAAATCTGTTATTTGTTTATTTCAATAGTTTATGTTTGGATTACCCAATGTAACCAAACGGAATTAAGGGCTAACTTCCAAACGAATTTTTCTACTGAGAATTGCGAGCTAAATTCACTGTAATGTAATATTTTGATGTTTTTCTTATTCATGAGTAGTAACTGTCGCCTATTTCATGCAATAAACATGATAATGCGTCTAGTATAAATATCTTTTTGCTTGCAACTTAAAACACTAATGAAACAGTGACAACCAATAGGTATAAATTTATTACACTTACCAGCAAAACTAAATACGGCTGTCTGTACAGAAAGCACTAGTGAAACCATTGAAGCTGTCGTATTGTATTCACGTTGAAATTCCACATAAAACAGACCAAAAGACTTAAGCGTGCCAACTATCAGAAACAGTTCACTAAAACAGGCTACAATACAAAAGTACGTACACAAACTATCAGAAACATTTTACTAAAACAGGTTACAATTCAAAAATACGTATTCTAACTATCAGTGACAGGTCAATAAAAACAAGTGACAATGCAAAAATAATCTTACCTATTAGTTATATTATTTTCTAAATTTAACATTATTATTACGTTGTTTAGGTCAATTTTATTTTGACCATTCGCTTGTGCTTGGTCTATACGATTTGGCTTGGTTAAAACACAATTTGCAACAAGTAACTGTCAAAACTTATGAACAATGTACATTTGTACACTAACATGACAAACGTATCAGGAAGTACTCGTAACCAACAACAGGAACAACTAACTTATTTCATAGAAATTTTTTTTTTTTTTAAAAGATAAAATATCAACATCTTGTTTACCTAGTAAGATAACCCAGGCCCATCCTCTGTCTACTGGCAGATTATTTCCTGTTTTGTTCCTTAATTGCACTTCTTCGTTCTGTTCGGCCATTGCTTCTTCTATCGAACAGTGTCAGTTTATAAACAAATATCCAGGGTTCATTCTGTCACTGCAGTGCTATTAGACAAAAATATCTTGTTTCATGTTGTGACGTCCGCTTTCGTTTTTCGTTAAAACTACAATGTACCAATAAAATTCAAAATTATTTGTCATGTTCTGTCGATTGCATCTGATACTTTGAATTCACCTTAAAACAATTTTAACTTAAAACGTGTTATATTTGCATAATAAGGCAAAAGGGATTGGACGCAAGTGTTACAACATTAATGAAGCCATCTCCAATATTTATTTTATATTTATGTCTAGCCTAAAATAAAGTTATGCCTAGCCAAAACTATTTATGTCTACCCTAAAGTAGATTAGCCTAGGCAAAAATAAGGTTACGCCTATCCAAAAATATTTTTGCCTGGCCTAAAAAGGTTTTGCCAAGACCCTCATGTATTAATTAACCAATCAGAACATGTTCCAGAACATCCAGCTTCGTTGTACCACTGAACTTGAGCTACAGTGTAAATTTTATCCGAATCCAATGAGAAATAAACTTACTAGAGCGATTACAAGGCGGACGGAAGGACGCACGCCCGGCATTTCCATATAACCACACCGCGATGCGGCGGGGGATAAAAGAAATATTACACAATGAAGAGGGGATATAATTTTAAGTCTTATTAACACGGTAGACGTTGACACCTTCTTCACAGTCGGTCACATTGGGCTATTATATTTATTTAAATGAGAAGACCTCATTTTGTGTGTCGCTTCTCTTCCTTCCATGATGAATTAATCATTTTACCTCCTATCGGTACCCTGCATAGTCACATCTGTCATCCTCGCTTATGATAATTTCGTTTGGGTTACTTTGGGAGAAAAACGAAAATAAAGGCGTCTGGATATCGTTTCCGTCATCGGACGGATTTTTAAGTCAGAAAACATTTCCGGTTCATAATTTGCAAGTGTTTTACACAAGTGTTTAAAAATTACTCAGAAGATGACATTTGCGGAATGCAAGATTTCTTGATTGACAACATTTTTGTAATAACAGACTGTCGGCATTCCAATGGGGACAAACTGTGCACCCCTTCTCGCCGATTTATCCCTTTATTCGTATGTAGCTGACTTCATAAAGAGCCTTCCACATAGAAAAGAGAGAAAGTTGGCTCAATCTGTTGGTTTAACTTTCCGCTATATAGATGATGCCTTTTCACTGAATAACTCTAAATTTGGTGACTATGTTGACCTCAATTATCCCACTGAACTTGAAATCAAAGATACTACAGAAACAGAAAGGTCTGCCTCTTACCGAGACTTACACCTAGAAATTGACAGTAAGGGCGGGTTTAGAACAAAACTTACTTTGACTTTGATTTTCCGATTGTAAACTTTCCTTTGATGTCTAGCAACATTCCAGCCGCACCTGCATACGGAGTGTATATCTCTCAATTGATAGCTACTCCAGGGCTAGTGTTTCCTATCAGGATTTTATTGATAAAGGGTTACAGCTGACTAGAAAGCTACTGAGCAAAGGGTTTCTCGGGGAAAGATTAGAGTCATCACTAAGGAAGTTTTCGGTCGCCATCACGATTAGGTTGACCGGTACGAAATATCTATTTCATAGATGACAATGGATATCTTCCGACTGTCATGAATACAAATCCGTTCCTATACCAGTTGTGAACAAACATCGATTGTGACTATACACCGGCTTTGACTACTGAGTAGCATGACGGGTGCCACTAGTGAAGCAATAGTTGCTTACCCTTCCGGAGCACCTGAACTCAACTGTTTTTATTTTATTGGGGGTTCGTGTTACTCTTGCCTTAGTTCTATGTGTTGTCTTCGTAATATTTTATTTAAGTATTGTATAGTGAAAGTCATTGTATTGTTAATCCTCTGATGAAAAAGGTAGTTATTCTATCATTCATGTGTACTTTAAAATTTCACATTCGGTTATGTATTAGGGTCAGAGAATTTATATAAATGGATTGTAAATAAAATTGGTAGTATTTTAGGGTTAGACAAGAAACATAACCAATTAGCTAATAATTGAACTTCACAAAACAAATGAAATATCACCGGGTTTTTACTACAATGAGTAAGACGACAGGTGTCACTAGTGGAGCAGGAGATGCTTACCCTTCCGGAGCACCTGAACTCACCCTGGTTTTTGTAGGGTTCGTGCTTCAGCTTTAGTTTTCATTGAAGTGTTGTGTGTTCTATGTTTGTCTTTCGTTTCATTTTGTTTGCCATGGTCTTGTCTGTCTACCGACTTAACGATTTCTGTCTGCCCCGTTGGTATCTTCGAATTCCTTTATCAATTAATTTTTTCGTCATAAAAACGATGGAAAAGATATCAGGAGGATAGAGTTACATTTTTGTTTATAACAAAATTCTAAAAAGAATTTGAAGATTCCAACGCAACACAAATCATCAAATCGCAAGCAGACAAGGTTGTGACGCAAAGAACGAACCGAAAGTAACACATCAGTACATAAAACACTCCACAGAAAACCGAAGCCTCGGAAAAAAGTACATCTATGAATACGGGCGAGCTCTGGTGATTCGGAAAGGACACTTTATCAAACTACAAATTGTTGAGAACCATATTTCACAAGTCCATATAAATATGCTAAAAGTTCATTGGAGAAAACCCACGAGAGAGATCAAAAGAGCATAGTTTTAATGGACCAGACAAATTTACACAAACTAAAAGAAAAAACGTCAACAAAAGGAACAAAAGCTTGGAATCAACGAAGAACTGAATGCTTTGGGGGCCCATATTTTTCATCGACCTTCGCTTAAAAATATGATTGAATCTCCTAAATTCTTATCTGATAGCTCTCATTCACAGTTTCGTGGTTCGGAAAAATATCAGTTGTAGGTTTCTCATTCAGCATAGTAAAATACATATGCTAAGGAAATATTTATTTGTTATAACTTATTTTCGTGGTTTAACTGGACCAAGAAATAAGCGAAATCTGGAATCATACGAACAAGAATACTGTCCAATTTGCATTTGTAGACTTTCATAACAGCTAGACCGTGTCTATCAATCTAAGAACCTGGCAATGGAAACGGACATGAAAAGAGAAATGACGGGAAAAGGTTTAGATTTTATCAATTCAAATTAAGGGTGTTATGCAATGGACGACATTTTAATTTGTTTTAATATTTAATTCTGGTGATGAGAAAATGAATAATATGACGTATACTCTAATTTTCATGAGGTTACTACATGACAATCTCTGATTTAAAAGAATATTTGGGATCATCGGAAATATATTTTACCTCTAGATATCTCTTCGAAATGAACTTGACATTATAAACTTAGTGTGCCTTTTCTGTCATTTTTTCGTCCTGGTCTGATCTTTAAGCTGTGAAGGAAAAAATACACATTCACCTTTTCCCAGTATTGTAATTAAATTGACCCCTTTGTTTATGCCTTTTAAAATCACCATAAACTTGTTTTCATACCTTGAATTATTAGAACAAATACTGACCAATGTAAACAATGTTGACGAAGTTTGATATTTTATATGCATATAAATATAGGAGACGTGATAGACTTGTTTATGAGACAGCAATTCACCAAGAACAGTCTAAATTTTATACCTACAGGTCCCAATTCACGTGCTTCAATAATTGAATCCAAACCACAGCAGAAGCTGTTAAATGCCCCGCATGTGAAACCATTCATTAAAGACGTCAATCGAACTAATCTATTGACAAAATGGTGAACGAATAACAATAAATATCAATTTAAACAACGACAACCACTTAAACAAAGGTTCCTGGTTTGGGATAGGCACATTAAATATGTTGCGGGGTTAAACCAATTTGTGAACGCTCAACCGTCCCCCTAATCTTGGACAGTGGTGTTTAAACAACAATAAAAACACATGATAAAAATCTGTTGAAAGAGATTTTACAATTGAAACCAATACTGAGCACCATCAAACTATGAAGAAACCTCTCATCAGTAGCATTAGAACCATAACATTGGAAGGTCAAGGTCAAAACTTTAAAAAATAAATTACTCACATCCAAACAAAACGAAATAAGCAACCAAATCAAGTACAAAGCTATTTATCATGAGAATGCAAGGGTTGTAGCCTTCTCCGTTTTCAGGAGTTTAGAATAAAAAATATTATTTGGCAGTTTTTGAAAATAATTTTTGTTCAAATTGTTGCCTGTCAAATCTGACAACTGGGCCCTTGAAGTCAATACTACGTAAATATCCTTCTCGGTAAGGAAAAAATATGATGTAGACCAGTTTGCGGTAATGTTATGTTTAAGTTTATTTTTGTAAATATGACAAAATAGATTCCAATGAATATTGTTCGCACGGCATTATACAAAATCACTGAAGAAAAGCAAAACGAAATTCTTACAGGAAAAACAACAACAAAATGGTGAGGATGAGGAAGCAAAAATACAGTTCTCTCAATTCATATAAACTATGTTAAACATTTTTTCACTCCGTTTTGATAATGACATACCCCAAATTCGTATCCGGAAACAACTGCGAGGCATTAATCAAATTACAGGCTGCACACAGGAAGTACTTTGGAAAATGCCATAGTTCCAAAAATAACAGGGATGGGTATTATAAATCATATGTCTCTTAGTCATTAGTTTATATGCTGTCTTAAAAAATCTTGATGACATACCACGCAAGTTTACCAAAGTACTCTTCACCAAGAGCTTTGATCGTAATGAACTTATTCAATCCTTGCTTTTTTAATTAAAAGCGGCTAGATGTGTAGTATTTTTTTACCGATTTTCACGACAAAATAAAATAGCAGACACTTGATCGCATATTTATATTTTATTTAGTCTTTCTCTTCTATACTTCGAAATGTGCATTTTTTCTGGTGAATATATAAAACTGTACATTTTATCCGGCTTTGAATACCGAGTAACACGAAGATTGCCAAAAAGAGAATATTCCTTACTCTTTCTTTTAAACAAAAAAGAGAATATTCCATACTCTTTCTTTTAAACAAAAAAGAGAA
>JAULBM010301121.1:0-14795 GCA_032357055.1 Geukensia granosissima
GTTCACCTTTTTTGCTTTAGATTAGGTCGATTGTCGTGTTTTATGTATAGTTTCACAATTTGCATTTCGGGGCCTTTACAGCTTCTGTTATGGTATGGACTCTGGTTCATTGTTGAAGGCCGTAATTGGACCTGTAGAAGTTAAAATTCTACTGTCACTTGGTGGGTGGTTGTCTCATGGACAATCATGCCGAATCTCCTATTTTTATACGTCATAACTTCCGTGGAAAATGAGAATTTCAAAGACTTCTATGTTGCCTCTGCTTTTACAGGAATGGTCGCATACATCTTGTGCAATGAGGTATAACTTTAGCATATCGTGGCTGCTAACTTTGTTACCAATAATTTGGCGTTGATATATCATTTTCGTCCAACACCAATTAAATGATAGTTCGTTAAAATCATTTTAAAAGTGAAAAATGAAATAAGCAAAAATAAACAAGTTCAGGGAGATATTATATGTATGCAATATTTCATTTTTAAAAAAATAGAAAACAGATTCTAAATAAGAAAACAACAAATATATAATACCATTCAAGTAATTTTACCGTAAAGAGCAACGAACGATATCATTAACTTACAAAATAACTTCTAGATAATACTGAATGATTCAGTTTACAATATTTGCTGACTTGCTTGTGTTTTAAATGGCCATGCGCCAAAAGTTTAGCTTTAATGGTCAAATAATTTACATATTTTACCTCTAGGAAACACGTTTGCCTGAAATTTCTGAACTGAACAGTATGCTGAATGGGACATGTGTTCATTCTGTTTATTATCACTATAGCAGCTTAAACTACTCGTGGCTAACATTTGTACTATAGATAATATAATACTTTCATCCAAAGGTGTAAAAATTGCACCTGTAGAGAAAGATGTGCAAGTTAACATTGTCGTATACACTAAAGTTCGTTTCACTGAACTGAGCGTCTCAAATGTTTTTGCCACTTTTTCTTACAGCAGTAACAAAATATGAAAGGGTATTATGAGAAAGACTTTATTATCTTTCCAGTAAAAGTATATGGTGTTTCAATTACCCCAGTTTTCGGTGTTTGTCCTGTGCTCATGAGATAATTGCTGACTATTTGTGAAAAAAAGGAATTTCCGAGGTCTTAACATTTGCAGTTCCAGTACCTCCAAGCTAGTTTCTGCTGATATTTTAATACGCATAAATGTTTGCCAGTAGATATAAACTTTATAAAAATATTTCACATTTTCTCAAATCCACAAATTATGCAAGCTTAAATATTCGAAAGTAAAAAAAAACGGTTAGATTTTTCAATTGTCTTGACGTGTGGAAAAAATCCAAGAGTCTGCCCCTTTGGTATCTTCGAATTCCTTTTTGTATATAAAATTGCAAATATAGAAAAGGAAACGAAACTTTCCGTTACCCAAGAATTATGAACATTCCTTCAAGACAATTTTCATATATAATTCAATCAATACAGAGTCCCAGTACAATGAAACGTACTGCAGAAATTTTATCCCCTGTCTTACGTTACACATTTATCTTGTCAAAGCATTCCATGTTCAAGTGAGGAGATTAGTTGAACCTACAAAAACTTGACTTTGCTACATTGGATCAGGTGCATCCAGGGGACCAAGGAGAGACCCGCCACTTTTGACAATGCAAAAATGATTTTAGCACGTGTTTTGCATGCAAATCAGTATTTATTGGCAGGTTCCTCCTTTCCAAATGTCTGATTCACTTATAACGCGTACGTGTTGGCAAGTGGACCCTCTTTGTTAAAGTCTGGATCCGCCTCTGATTGAATGTCCTTTACCAGATCATAGTATCAGTAGGTTGAACTGTATCCTAAATATATATAAATCAAATCAAAACGCGGCAGCTTTTTGTGAAGGTGAAGTGAGCTCCCATCCCAGCACGTTTAATAAATTTAATATATCTCAGCAAATTTCTTAATAGCATGATTCGAGGATATTTTTTTTAATTTTGAACTAAATAATTATTGACTGTGTTTTTTTTTTTTTTTTGCGAATGATTATTTTCTTGATAGCTTTTGAATAAATCTACAACTGCTCATCTTTTTGGAAAAATCCAGAAAATATGTTGAATATGAAAAAAAAAATTATTGATTTGATTGGGATACTGAACCTCGAGTTTTGGTTGTCGTTCCGCTCAGCTTGGTTAATGCCTATAAAACATAAAAGTAGGTGATGTGGCATGATTGTCTGTGAGACAGTCTTCCACCAAGTCGAAATAATACTTCTACACGGCGTTCAATAATAAAACGGAGCATACCATTACGGAGGCTGCACTTGTTTAACACTGTCTAGCTCTGGTTCAGAACAAAGAACAAATATAATTAAACGATCATAGTATTTGGTACAAAACTGTGATTCATTTATTATGATAAGACATGCCTTGAAAATAAATATGGTATAAGTTTATCAGTCTGACATGGAGTTTGATGTTTGTATCTACATTTAATTCATACGACTTATTCCTTTGATGTTGCAACATTGAAGGAGACAATCTACGTTAAAGGTGAATAGTCCTTGTATACCGTGAGTAACATGTGCCCGGGGGCTGCTTGATTCACTGACAAATGACAGACACCACCCCGGGACATGATGAAGATGTTGATAAATGAACGCGTAATCCGGATCATCGTTTAACATAACGTGGTCCTTGTTTTAACCAAGTATTTCATACATGAGTAAAAGGGAGGGGGAACCTATATAGTTGTAAATAGATAAATATCAAAATAGCTTTACAATATAGTAGATTTACATTTGAATAAATTATTATACATGTAATTATTTCCGCAGTAATAATACTTAACAGAAACTGTTACAAACAAAGTATTACCATCAATAAAAAAAACCATGACCAAACATTCAATTGTAAAGCTACCAACTGCTTACTATGTATAAATAGTTATAAGTGGTATGACCACTTTTCCTGCATGTGTTTATTTCTCTTTTAAGGGCATTCAGGGGATTTATAGAATATTTAGCCTGCTATATATACTATCAATGCACGTATTGTTATTTATTAAAAAACACTTTTACGGAACACAAAATTACTTGAACTTTTGCTTTAGACCTGGTTTTGTTGTGCCTTACATTGCTTTGTTATAGCAACGGTTCAATAAGAAGGCCTTTTACAACCAAAACATTTTTTCTGTTGAAAATATAAACATATATCCTCGTTCATTAAAGTACAATACCATTTTGCTTGTAAGTGCCCTTCGTTGCATTTTTTTTTTTTTTTTTTTTTTTTGATAGATCATGTTAAATTTTAAACTTCTTTCAACAGTTTGTTTCTGTAAAATACAGTTTGGACAGTGTAAAAGCTTTATTACCAAAATACTTTTAACTTCAATAATGTAAGAAATAGAGGGAAAAGTGTCACCACCTCTTTTCTTTAGAAAATTGTTGCTGGGACTAAGAAAGGTCTATTATTATCTACATCTATAGCTAGGTCGCTTTCTTTTTCGTTGCCTTTGTTTTTAATTTTCAAAGTTATATTATGTTCTGATTTAAACATTTCTGCTTTTATTTTATAAATCATTGTCATTGAAGTCAACCCCAAACAGAGATAAAAAAAGGATTTTAAATGGTTATTTGGTTATCAACATATGTTCGGTAGGAATGAAATATTTTTTCTGCTCTTGTACGATACTGAGAACTGTTTCAAATTAAGTTTCGTGTAGAGAACGTTTCTGTCAACCAGGAGTCTTGTCTAATATATTCGACATCGACGGACATTGGTTAGAAAATTAACGTCTTGTCTTATCAGCAAAATATTGTTCGGTAATGAGACGAATATTTCAACCCTATAAAAATGAATATAATATATATGAATTAACACAGTAGATTTGTTTAGATCGTCAAGTAAATCGTGTAGATATAAAGGTGACCACTACATACAAATTTTTAGTTATAATACTGGAACGGTATATCGGTGGATATTTTTTGCTTGAAATTTTTCAAGTGTTTAATGACTATTAAAACATGTCCATTTTGTTTTAACCCATGCACGCTTTTGGTTTTCAATGTCATTATTTCTGAATACATAAATCTGTCATTTTATGATTCGATGCACTTCGGTTATTAGAGCTTACGACAGTTATTTGAGATGATATGACTGTGCAAACATAAAAATGCATCATGTTCTTGTTCTAAAATAGTATTTTATATGATTATTTTATACGTAGTAATCAGAATCTAATGTAGAAACGGAAAGAATAAATTTCAGTGCTATAATATCAAACCATTTTACTACGCAAGAAAACCGGGGCATTCTTTATCCGAATAAATTTAATAAAAGTTGCTGACTACATCTATTTATTAAGGGTAGGCCTAGTGTCAGGAATACAATTTTTTTAATCATTATGTTTACCTTCACCATTTTGTTTCAAACGAATGCTAAAAAAGTTTTTAATGAGAGTGAATATTATAAACATATATCGCTGATTTCAAAAGAAATCTTTCCAAAATCAGGTCTATTTTCTTACAAGCATACGCACGTAAACGGGTATACGATTTTGGGACGTTTAATCTTTACAACATTTTAAATTCTTATATTTTTAGTCTGTATCAAAGTCCTTGATTCGATCAGTCTTGCAACAAAATTTCTGTAATGCGAAAGGGGCGCCTCTCTGCCCGCCTGCAAAAAAAAACTCTTTTTTTTTTAAATATTTGGTCCCGAACGTACCTGATGATGGTTAATTCAGAAAACGCATCGTAAGCAGTGAGATTTAGGCATGCACAATCGTTGATTTTTTTTGTCGACAATTTTTTACATAAGAGAGAGAAATGCCAGCACTATTTTTAAAGAACTTGTTTCGTACCCAAACGGAAATCTAGTGAACAAAGGCAACAGCTTAACGAGAAATGAAGCACTGCAGAACCCAGAAAAGATGTGGATTGTGCCTTTTTGGTATATATTCCATGTTATTTCTTTTAAGTATTAAGTTCCTACAAAAATTAAATATTAAATTTAAATTCTGTAACTGAAATCTATCAATATTTTTTAAATATAACCTCTTCTTGGTGAGCAGGGAACTATTGACATTATGCTTGTCTAAAAGGATCACATTTGCATTGTTCTATTTACGTCGTTCTTCAATGTACACAATATGAAAACCAAATCTCCCGATGCTTCTTTTTATAACAAATATGGCCGTGGTATAGAAATAGGCCGTTCGGTTTCTCCGCCTACAGGTAAAACATCTGCTAAAGGGCGACCGTTTGTTGGGTGGGATGTATAAATACTCGACCACCTTTGAGTGTGGCCGGGGTTAAGAAAAAGGCTACCCCCGTCTTTTTCTGCCATGAGTAGAACCCCTCCTAAAAGGGCGTCCGTTGGTTGAGAGAGATGTATAAATTTTTAACATGTCAGTCTCGAACGATATACTAACTACCGTGCCCTTTGATGGAGAATGCCATCTCTCAGCATGCACTTTATAAATTTCCCTTTGTAACTGTTCTTATATGAGTGGTCGTTGGTGGCCAGTTGTATAGGAAAATTTTCCAGTACCTAACCAAACTGTTCCAATTAGCCATCCTGTGGCTTGAAAATTCTCTGAACTAATCCTCAGCTTTTCTCTATGATTTATTGTTTGATCATTTTTTCTCGTCTTGAATATGTATGAAATATTTGCCGCTGGAAGTTAAACAACAATCAATCAATCAATTTAATTAAAACTCTAAATCTGGTTCAAAATAGGGCCTTGCCGTTCATAGTCCTTTTCTTAATTGAATCTAAAGGTTGCCACTGTCCTTTTTTCATAACCATTGCAGAATGACTATATTTTGTTCCTCGTGATGGAACATGATTAGATAACTAAAGCGTATTGACTAAAAAAAATTAAAAAAAGAGTCAATTAAATGTTCATGGTTTAGTTATTTTTTTTTATTGAGTTCTTGCTGCTTTCAGCCTAGCTGACACTACTATATTTTGTAGAGCCAACCGGTCGATCTAAAAATAAATCATCAACTATGCGTTGTGATCCTGCCAGGATACATTGAAAATTGAAGAATACAAAATATGATGAAGAACTTCATCATTTTAAATTTTATAAAGGGCTGAAGTAGTGGAGCAGAGAATTCATACTGTAATAATACTCTAAATTTATCCTAATATCAAGCATTTAGCATCCCTTCGCATTATGAGCTAGCCAAAATATTAAAATCGGAAACCAGCTGACTCCGCTTTCTAAAGAAATGTTGAAATGTTGAAATGATTCAAAAATTTTTATAAAGAAAATCATCCATTTATTTACCTTTTAAAAATTGCAGGATAAAAACAATACATGTTCATTGGCGGAAAATATCAAATTCATTTGTACACCACGGGTAAAAACGCGACATGTTACCCGTTTTTAAAGCCCGTACAAATAAATTTGATATTTGCGGCAATGTACATGTATTGTACAGTGTATCATCTGTGATCTGCATGCTTTAGAGGATAGTTCGTAACAAATCATAATATTCTCGGCTTTATGTAGGTTCGTGATGTATCCTGTTATACAAAATCATTGTTTTTTATACAACTGATGAATCCTTTTTATTAAAAAAAGGCATGTCTGTGTTTTACTAGACGTTCGTTGAAAAACGTGCGCACCTGGGACGAGGGTAAGAATTAGTGCTATTCACAAGGAGTGGTATTCTGGATTTGACCCACCCTTGTTGAAGGCCTTGTTGAGAACCATAGATTTGTAAATTCTCTCAGTTTTCTTGTGGTTAAAGTGCTGTCTCTCTGACATTTGACCCATATCTTTTCATTTTTATATTTAGAGGTTGCCTTAAAGAAAATGGCGGAAAACTGTATAATATCTTCAGATTGTATTGTCTATATTAGGTGACGATGATTTAATTTGTTGATACTGTTTTGACATTATACAGATATTTGGTCCGGAGGCAGCAGTCTAGTGTGATGAGGTCACGAGCTGGGTGTAGGCTGCTGAAATAATGAACATGTAATATATTGCCAGAAGCAGACGACATTTTCTTTGCTGTGTGAGATCACATCATTTATCGTATTCTTATCTTTTAATAGTAATGTTTTTATCTTTAATGTTAGAAATATGTAATTTAATTGATAATTAAAATTTTGCTGGTAGGTATAATTGTCATTACTTAGATAGGATAGAGCTTGGACTATTTTTACAATTGATTTTATATCTTTTATGATTTTTTTTGTGTTTGGCCTAGCTGTTAATTACTTTGTGTACCTGCCATTAAATTGGAGTGGGATTCCACCCTCATCGAAGGCCTTTTGGAATTGAGGAGTCCATAATATGTTATCCATATTTGTTCATTTTTATATTTAACCAACTTAAAAATTAAATTGTTTTTTTCCTTTATACACTACAACTTTTGAGAAAAAATATAAAATGGAGCAAATTGTTTTTTGATTTGGTATCCATATTCTATTGTTTGTTCATCTTTTCGAAATATTTATCAAGGCCAAGCTACATCACATTTCAGACAAGACTTTTCGGTTACCCTCTGGCCTTCCAAATGATATACTATTTATATGGTGATATTAATAATAAATTATATTATTTTTCACAGAGATAGGAAGTATGATGTATGTCTGTCAAATGTTAACACAACTGCATGTACATGTAAGCCTTATATATATATTATAATTAATTGATTTGTCGAGAAATTGGCTAATAAGGTGTTGTGTCTTTGTTCAACATGTAGTAATGTTATTTTTCTGCAGGCAATGATACAAACACTTAGCCTATGTATGTGTGGAATCACAGCTTGAGTCTAGTTGTGGAATCTTTCAAATACTTGAAAACATTACTGTCGATTTAATATAAGGATAACAAAAGTCGATTACGAATCTTGACAAAATTGTTAAATTTTATCCATTATTTGTACAATAAAATAAAGTTATACTTATAAAAATGCTTATATTAGGATATAATATATCTCAGTTAGTATTGTCTTCATGAAAAAAGAAATGTATTGTAAATCTTAATACCGCGACGAAGTAGAATCCCTGCATGCACTCCATGTATAGTGTCTTGGTGTTAACGATCCCATAATTTATTGATCTGACGATTATAAATATAAATTTCCTCTTGTTACAGAGGTCTTTAAAAGTATTTAAACGAACAACAAGCAACAAAACAAACTAACAAAATAAAAAAATCATTTCTTTTTACTAAAATAATTGTATTTGATAGAAAAAAATATTATTGTTCTCTATGAAACGGTCTGGTAAGTCTTGCGAGTAATGTAGACGTAGATTACATTAATTCATTCCAATGGAAAACAAGAAGTATTGGGTACCTATTTATGATCATAATATTTCTGTTAATGACTGTGGTCCAGGGTGGGTGTAAAAAGGCAAATCACTAACTTTTTATGTGTCGCATACGTATGCATTTTTTATTTTTCATATATGACATTATTCATCCAACACCGTTATGGACTGTCTACATACAAATGTCCTCATTAAATCTCCACATATTTGTATCCGAGATTTAAACGCAACGTACATAAACCATGAAATTACACCCTTACAACTAAACTTTATTTCTTGTGAAATAATAAAAGAAATGATAGCCACTGTGAACAAACAATCGAATTAAATCGAAATGTTTTATCTTATAACAAGCTCCGTCTTTAGCAATGTATGATAGTAGAATAGTTTCACCGTAGTAACGTTATACGACACCATCGTCATCACATTGTAATTTTTTACCTCATCGGGACAAAAGTTTAGATATATATCTGGCGGAAAGGTTGAGGAATTTGATCTTCCTTCATTGCAATTTTACTTGATGCTAAAGCTCCTCAAATGTCTTTGCAAATACCATTTCATCACAGGATCTACAAAAAGTTTAATTTTCAATTTTTACCACAATAGACGAGACAACATAATTATTATCGTGACACCTATTTGCAAGAAGACTAGAAATAGAAAAATGAAATACTTGATGGGCATTTTATAAAGTCCGGTTTTCTGTACACTGCTAACAGCACTGTATCTTGTTATAGACGCCACAGAAAGAAATTAGAACAAATTTATAAAAGTCGATATAAATAAAAGAGTCAAACTATCTGCTTCAATATTTCAAATCCAATTCTTTTAAATTGTACATGTATTAAAACTTTTGACTCCTCACCCTTTACACTACAATTTCAAATTTATACTCATTTAATCAGTGCTTTAGTGTCATTTTCAAGATACAAATATTTTATTCTAGGTAAAAGTATAGATCCGTTATAGATAAGGCCCTGCTTGTTCTAGTACATTATAAATGGGATATTCTTAAAATGCAGGATATTCGATATACACATGAAACATTTTGGTAGAATTTGATGAGCGAGTTTTTCAACAGTCCGTTGGGCATTCCAGTGGGTACAAACTGCGCACCCATCCTGGTCGACTTAATTTTTATTCGACTAGAGCTGAATTCACGCAGGGACTTCTACTAAAAAAAGCCAAATCGTTTAATCGTACAAGTGTAAGGATTCTCTGATGCCTGTCCCAAGTGTTAGGATTATTTGATGTCTGTTCCAAGTGTCAGGATTCTTTGTTGTCTGTTCCAAATGTCAGGATGATTTGATGAAAAAGGGGGATATGGAGTAAATATTCATGACACAAAAATCTCATACGTACAAGAAAATTCCAAGCCAAAGGAAAGCGCTTTGATCCAAGCAAAAGAAAAGCGCTTTGATTGCTGTTCTTCATCTCAAAGTCACAGTGATGTCTGTTCCAAGTGTTAGGATTATTTGATATCTGTTCCAAGTGTCAGGATTATTTGACGTCTGTTCCAAGTGTCAGGATTCTCTGTTGTCTGTTCCAAGTGTCAGGATTCTCTGATGTCTGTTCCAAGTGCCAGGATTATTTGATGTCTGATCCAAGTGTCAGGATTCTCTGATATCTGTTCCAATTGTCAGGATTCTCTGTTGTCTGTTCCAAGTGTCAGGATTATTTGATGTCTGTTCCAAGTGTCAGGATTCTCTGATGTCTGTTCCAAGTGTCAGGATTATTTGATGTCTGTTCCAAGTGTCAGGATTATTTGATGTCTGTTCCAAGTGTCAGGATTCTCTGTTGTCTGTTCCAAGTGTCAGGATTATTTGATGTCTGTTCCAAGTGTCAGGATTATTTGTTGTTTGTTCCACGTGCCAGGATTATTTGATATCTGTCCCAAGTGTCAGGATTATTTGGTGTCTTTTCCAAGTGTCAGGATTATCTAATGTATTTTCCAAGTGTCAGGATTATGTTAACAGACGATTGCTGTTGACCTGAAATTACTTTAACAAGGAAACCATCCGATTAAGGTTGAAAACGTCCACCCTAACTATTTATGGTCACCATCATGAATTGATTGATTCCGTTATAGTATCAGTGTATCTCAGCTAGTTGGGGACCTGTTACCTGAATTCAGGAATGAAGTTGCCCTTTATTTCGGGGTTTCCCAGTTTATTCGATTTGAATTGATACTTACGTATATCTAATAACGCCGTATTTCGGTGGTTCATTTTAGTATCATCATCATTTCGATTGACATTCTTGTTTTTTCCTCGGTCTTTCTTAGGTTTTAGACATTCTGTTCCCGTGTTGAAATAAAAAGAAAATATTCTTATGTCGGTTGGAGTGCATGCTAATTATTTTCCTATAACTCTATCTACTATTGTTCTTATATTGTATTTAGCTTATGTATTACTGTCAGTATTTTTCCCTAATCATTAAATGTTTTGACTTCAGAGGTGAATGAGCCGATTTCCATTGACATCAGTAGTGTGAAACTGCCAATCGCTATTGAGAAACTAGGACAGTACTATTCATAAAAAATATTTTTTGGAAAAACCAATCGAATTTAAGACTCAAATTATCCAGAATCGAAATTTTCTAGGTTTAGGGTTCAGTTGGCTTTAAAAGTCACGAAGGTCCAAGTTCCACTTTTGTCATGTTGCCATGGCAGGTAGAGAGATATGTGTGATGGGTAATATTGTATAGATAGTGCCTTAAATTGTACATTGTATTAAGTTCACAAACAAACAAACTTTTATTGCACGTCGAATCTCATGTAAAACAGAGTCATCAGTCGGCACTCTTTTACCAGAAAATTACAAATACAATTAATCTGTTCCTCTGATGTTTACCAAAATTAACGCAAATATGAAAAAAAAATCGCGAAAAAAATTAATGCAAACGAGTTTTGTGGACTGTGAAAAGAGTTCATTACCAAAGGAACGTTTGTTTTTTTTATTGAACATCTCACATATCCCGAAGGACAGAAACAACAAGCTTATTTTCATCTCTAAGAATTATGTTAATTCGTGGTAAGACAATCTTACTCCAAACTATGATTTATAAAATTTGACAATTTGAACATAATCGAACCATAACTACTTGCCTTAAGACAATTTTATGATAATCATCATTTATTATCTCTTTCATTTTGTCGAGGTTGATATGGATAAAAATGTCAGCGAAATTGGTAACGGAATTTACATCTATATTCAAAAAGATTTAATGACAGATATTCACAAAGGAGTGATTTTTATTCCTAGTTTAATCTAAAAATGTGCCACACCTTTTGTAGTTTTTGTAGTGTAAATATATAGCACGTTTGAATGATTTAAATATTTATCTTTCTCTAAAGATGTAAATTACCGTCTCCCGTTATGAGATTCCAATAAAATACGATAAAACCTGTGTTGGATGAAACCTCTGTTAGGCAATAAAATACGTTGTAATCTTATTTTCCCGATACATTTTTTTCCAAATGGATCCTGTATTACCGGACCTCCTGTCTTATTTGACCCTATTTCAGTGTCCTTTGGGAGACAAAGAACCTGAAGAACGATTACCCCTGCAAATGTATAAAATTTATATGCTTGCATAATACAAAACAACCAATCTCCAGATGCAGTAAACCATGTTAAGTTGAACAAAATAACACCATAATAACATGTGGATGCAGCATTCTTTTTTCAAACTTTTTATCCGATCTAAAACTCGCCATCAAATAATCTACAAATACACAAAATCTGATAACCAATTATATAACAAGGAGATACAAAAAAGACGTTTAACTTTCTAAATGAATACATTTGTTCAATTTGGTGGACGAGCCTTCAAGCAGACGATCAAAACTCCAATGAGCAATAATTGTGCCCTTTACCTTCTTACCTGCTTCTTGATCAAGGCTTCAAGAGCTACCACAGAAAAATGGCAGGAAGCTAGCCTAAACCTTTCAGGTTTATAAGGATTAATATAAACAGGTTGACTAATGCTTGGGCAACACGAAACCAATTAAAACTAGGGCAAGTTCTTCGAAATTGTAGGTAGCTACTATTACACTAGAGACATCCTAGACGCATTATGTAGTGTGTCTCTCTATTCAAAGAGATCACATTTCGTATACGAGAGTCTGTGAACAAGATTAGTGACAAGGTATAATCGAGGCCTTTTACAGCTAACGTTATGGTATGGACTCAGATTCATTGTTGCAGGCCGTAATGGGACCTGTAGAAGTTTAGATTCAACGGTCATTTGGTTGATGGCTGTCTCGGGGACAATTATGTCACATCTCCTATTAGAGAACACCAAACACATAACGCACGAAGGCGAAACGAATATATTTTTGAAGAAAGGCATTTAAATCCGTTATCATAATAACCTCGACAAATCAAGCAAAAAAAAACCAAATGACGAGTTGATGTTTAGATGTAGTTTACGTTACTACGAAGGTGAAAATTTCATAGATTTTGTCCATCCGATTCAGTATAGAAATCTAAATATAATTAACGTGCCAATCTAGTAAATGTTAAATTTTAACTTTAGAGTTATGCGCCTGTTTAATTGTTAGATTATATTTGATTTTGTTGAGAGGAAACTAATTTTTATGAAAAAAACACCCAAAAGCCGAACAGAATTTTGCATGTACATTTAAATTCATGGTTGGTGCTGCACATTGGTCTGGGGCATTTTTGATAAATTATGAACAATTGACATAAATGTCTTTACGCATTGTTTAAGTTGTTTTGTAGCATCAATATTCTGTTTATTGTTCTGCCTCCTTTCTGACTTTATATTATTTTTGCTCTACTCGAGTTGTACTATGATGATGTAAATACTTACTGTATTTGATAGAACCTCAGCATTGTAGTCCAACACCTGTCCGACAATAGTCAGCAAAAATGAACCCGAAAAAGCATAAATCTTAAGCAAAAAAAAACCAACAAATATCCCTGGGAAACGGCTAATTTTCTAGCCACATGATGCCAAAATGGGACTGTTTTGGGTACATGTAGGATTTGAAATTAGGCATGAGCAACTGGTCAACATGCAACGGATTTCTCATAACGAGATGCCGCAAAATGATATTTAAAGTGCAGTTAGCGTGGTATTTTCCTAAAAACGGGCACAGCGGTAATGTTCGCGACTGGGTTGGAATTAACATACCCCACCAACCAACAGACGCTCTTTTAGGAGGTTTTTTCCCATGGCAGAAAAAAAGAGTAACTTCTGGCCCCGTCTACTCCCGGGTGGTCGAGGATTTATACATTCTACCGAACCACCAGGAGCCCTATCAGCAGGGTTAACTTGCAAGCGGAGACACCTAGCGACGCACTTCTATATCCGGCGACTCTTGGGGGTTGGATAGGCTACAGACTCGTTGCGTATAAACAAAATGATTCTAAGAACAGAATATATGGCTTCAATTATACTTTCACCTTCCATTGTTATATTCATTACCATTTGGGTATTTCCATTGTCATTTACACTATGGTTTTAGTCAGACTATTTTACAGCTCGTGGCAAGGATTGGAATTCCCCTTTTGTTGAAGGCCTTGTGGAGATCTTTAGATTTTAAATTTTCTTCTTAACATTTAGACTATGTCTTATTCCATTTTCTGCTGATAATGCCAGTTTCGTCAATTATGCTAAATATTTATATCCTAAGAATTTACTTTTTTAAAACAGCTTTTTATTCAGAGTCCTGCAACTGATATATGGCTAGAATATTTAGACTTTCTCATGCCTGTGATTTCTTTTCCTGAAAAAACCCTGTTTCGACCCTGATTCGTGTTGAAAAAACAATAGTGTCTCTAATTGTATTGAAAAAGACTGACCCGCATATCAGTAGCCTTTTAAAATGATCTGTCTTACACATTTTTCTTGCATAAACGTCACTGAAAAATATTTTTGCTCTTAAGCAGAAGATAAATAAATCCGGCATAGACTTAATACCAACACCCCCTCGAAATCGTATTGCCATTGCATTATGTGTAGGACAAAAGCAACTTTCGTTCGAACACATTTTTCCACCACCAACCGTTCCATTTGAGATAATACGACAAGTACATTTTATAAATTGTATGTTTTCTAAAGTATGACTTTTTGTGAAAAGTTTATATCGTCCGTAATTCTTCACACTGTGCTTCGTTGAACTGTTTTGAACAGAATCCAATAACAATTCTATATAACATTTATAAATAGACTGGCGAATAAATGATAAATTCACATGTCATGCGGAACGTTTTTTTTTTTTTTGCCAAGCGAATCTGTTTTATTAATCAGGCTGTTCGTTTTCTCCGCCTGGAGGTTGTGATCCCATGAAACCAATCCCTTTACCGTGAAATAGTTAATACCGGATTGGAAAATGGACAATGAAACGGAGTCGTTAAAGAGGCGGGAACAGCTTATTCATCCGGACAACCTGAGTTCACACCGGTGTTTTGGTTGGGTCAGTTTTGTGTTTGTTTTTACCTATCTTCAATTCAATTAGAGATATCTTCAATTGAATTAAAGATATCTTCAAATGAATTGTACCTAGGTACAAA